>CM046663.1:168428467-168683467 GCA_025594165.1 Tamias sibiricus | reverse complement strand
TGTTTACTCCAGTATACCCTCTTATAAATAGCATGGGGCTTTTCAACAGTAGATGTTACGCTGTCCCTGGTATCGCTTGGGAAAATACACTCAAATGGTTAAGTCTGAATACTAAATGTGGCAGCCTTGGTGTGGCCGTGTGCATGTGCTCGCGCAAGCACACACACACACACACAGACACACACGCCCTTTGAAATCACTTTTGAAAAATACCCCCATTTCTTGCTACTTAAGGAACAGCTGCCGTGAGATCGAGCACACACGCCGTATTATGCATGTAAATGCATGCAGCCCACAGAGAAACTTGCTGGAGAGCCTCTGTCTGCGTTTGAAAATGCAGGAAAGTTTTACTGCCCTTGTCTGAAAGAACGGAGGGAGGTACCTGAATCTGCTGCTGGACCCCAGTCTAGCAGGCAGAACGGCCCACACTCTCCCTCTCGGGCCCAGGATCCTACTTCCTTTCTCTTTCCTTTCTGTTTTCCTTCCCGGCTGCCATCAGTCAATCATCTATTATCCCCTTCCTGTGCCTTTGGTTATGTGCTCTTCACCTCGGTCCGATGACTCTGGACCATCGATGGGTCTGGCAGCGGTCATGGGCTGTGCGGGGACGTAGCGGGGATACTCAGAGAATGTGCAGACACTTCGGGAGGGTCTTGCACACGCTGCCTCTCTGTGCATTGACATGCAACTTGGGGCAGTGGGTTTGTCCGTGAGAGCAGCTATGCATTCTTAAAAAATCATGATCACCGATTTCAAATTAATAACTCTTCAAGGAAATAAATGTGTTAAATGATAATTTCCAAAGACAATAATTAGTGTAATAGAGCTCTTCAGATAGCTCTGTTTACAAAGTGACTAGAGGTAGAAAGCACCTCTTAACATGTTCCGAGTGAGAGGCAGTATACTTTCATTCTGGAAACACAGGCACTTGGGCTCAGGCAATTGCACAAGCATGCAAGAGACTGTTCTTGGTGTGTGCAACCTGGCTTCTGTGGCTCTGCCTCTTAAAGCATGTTAAATAATAAATAACTTATTAAAACATGTTCAATGTAATAATGGCCTTCTTCATGAATTGTTGTAAAAGAGAGATTAGAAAAGTAGAAGAAGCAGTCTTCAGGGGAAAATAACTGGAATTTCTAGCAGTAGGGTTGTGTAATGGTTCTATATTTTTAAAATGTGCCTGTACTCTATTCATAGTCATTTAAGTGCTTAAATAAGCACAATAAATGTAAATAATTTACTGCTTTGAAAACAGAAAATTGGGCAGAAAAGTAATTTTGAATAGTAAGTTGGCTTGCGATCTTAGATGATTTGGGATCTTGTAAAATGCAACTGACATTGCTGTTCATTAAGCCTGTTCTTATTGAGCCTTCTTCACATTCATTAGCGATTAATTCAGACAGATATTTAACTTAATAAGGTAAGCAAATAAACAAAAAAATCGCTTTCTGTGCCTTAAGGTTTTTAGACCTCTAATTGCTTTTGTGGCCTAATTATCAAGATTAACACCTTAGACTGTTCTCACTCCGTTTCGCCTTGCAGGGAGAAAAAAAAAAAAAAAAAAGAAAGAAAGAAAGAAAGAAAGAAAGAAAGAACACCACTGGGGCATTTCTAAATCTTCTAAGTGGGCAGTAGAAAGAGTTAAGGATTTTCCCTCCAAAGACAAAATGACCACCCACCACAATAAGAGGCTCCGGCTGAGTTGTGCGTGGATCTCTTAAAACCTCAGCCGAGCAAAGGAGCCACCCACGGCAGTGCTGAGAGAGCAGGGCTTGAATGGCATTCTGAGCCGGGGAGAGCGTCTGTCGCAGGATGAATCAGACTTCCAGGAGGAGTGGGCACCGGCTTCGGCTTCTCTCTCCATGACTCTGGCTACGGCTTTCAAGTAGCAGGAATCAGAGGTTCTCTGTGTGGTCATTGCAGTTAAAAGTTTATATGAATTTAAGGTCATATGTAGTTGTCAACACTTCATAATGAGGGACGAGCCACGTGCAGGTCCTTTAGTATTTACTGTAATAATATTATTCATAATGGAGTCATTCAGTATTCATGTGGATATAATATGTAATTCCATTGTAATTTAGCATTAATTAATATCCACTTATTGCACCATATTATAGTATAGGAAACAATTTCTGATAAGAGACACCAGTGTAATTTAAGGGTGAATCTGATTGTAATTTGAATAATGATATACATTGCTTCATGTCTGGATGCCTCTCGTCCCACCCCCATTCTCCTGCATGCACGCAAGCCTGAGGAGTCGCACACACATGCACACACCCACGTACACCCTCCGTGTGTGTAGGGCTGAACAGGTATTCATAGAGCAGATATTTAAGTGTTGGGATCCCTTCTAGATCTTATTTGTGAATGTTGAAGTTTGTCACAATCGGAGCTTTTTATTGTCACTGCACGGCGATGCTCACACAAATTGCTGATTCAGTATCTCTCCTAAAAAGAGATCGATGTCAAACAGTTGTCCTTTCGTAGAGGCTACCGTTTGTAAATGAAAGTTTTTACAAAGGGACTTTAACAATAGAAGCTCACATCCACGTACCCCTGTCTCTATCCACTCATCCACCTGGGTACGGATATCTTTATACATCTCTGAGCCTGCCTGCCTGTCAGGGAACTAAGTTAAAGTGCCATCCTGAGCCTGCCAGTGTGCGGATCTGAGTGGGGAAGGTGGCGGGTGGGAAGCTGCGGCCGGCCGGGAGCCGCCGCCTGACGGCTGAGCTCCGTGAGCCTCCGCAGCCTCCAGCTCACCCGCTGCCCTTTGCCGGTCTTGCAAGAAGTCTGAGGCTTCCCCGCCATCCTCTCCTGAACTTGACACCATATTTCACTCCTTCTTGTAGCATTAGGGGATTTAAAACCTCCTTTTCCTTTAATTCTTTTCTTTCTTTAATGGGTGACTGGATAAATTCAGTGGTGGGTTTCTGTGACACTAAAACAGCAGCTAAGTCTATGATGCACTCGCGCGATGTGGTTTCAAGTCCCTCGCCATATGTTTTCTCACCGGAATGCCTCGTCTTGCAAAATTACAGGAACCGAAGCTTAAAAACACACAATTAGGTAGTTTAAAATGAAGTATTAAAGAAATACCACATATATTCCGGTGCCTGCGAGGTTTTCTTCCTCTCTCCTTTTTTTTGGTTTTGTTTTGTTCTTGGAGTATCCAAAAAGCCTCTGCTGTATTTGATTTTTATACTAATCATGCCCCATATTTTTTGGATTATGTTATATAGGCTGTGGTTAAATTATAAATGAAAGAGTGAACTACCAGACTTCTTGTCATAACAGCAGCTTTTATGTTGTTACAGAAAATGCAAAAAAAAAAAAAAAAAAGTGTTTTGTGATGAAGGGTCCCCTCGCTTATTTTGTGTAGCTTAACGTATACAGGCAGACAAGCAAAGCAATTTGTAGAAATGATTTTTGCAGCATTTTGAAGATTACAGCACCCTCTCCGTCCTCCGAGGGGAAAATGAAAGAAAACTAAATACACACTGCGTAAATGTAGCTGCTTCCTAACGGCTGTTTCTTTCTCCTGCTTCATGGGTCCTTCTTAGGAAGCACAGGCACACACGCACACGCACACGCACACGCACACACGTGCAGAGCCTCGTTCATGCTCCGGTTCTTACCGAGTGGTAAGCCAGACAGAGCGTTTTAGGAGGCAGTGACCGGAAAGGATGGCACCCTTCCGGGTTCTCCTCTTGGGCTTAAAAGGAAGGAGAAGGCGCCAAGCCTTCGGTCTGACGAGAGCAGTGACGAGGAGTCAGGCACGGCTGCTGGTCTTTGTCTTCCCATTAAACTTATTTCAAAGTCACTGTACATGGAATCACAAGAAAGTATTTTATAGATGCAGCGTATGGCCCCACTCAAAGCACTTGACCCAACTATGCTTTATGTCCTGATCCTGAGGGCTGGGGCTTTAAGATATAATTTATATTCAGCAAATTGATGAAATATTTAGCTTACAGGCCGTGGCATTCTAGGCTGGTTGTAACTGCATCGTTTAAGGTCTTTGCTATGGTGTAGGCACGAACACCAATTTTCTGCATTAAATCGACTGCCATGCTAAACCACTTGGTAAATTTGTCCCCGAACTTTTGCCAACTGGAATGGGGGTAAGAGGTCAGGGAAGTCCAGCGAGCAGAGGGGACAGCATCTGCACGGGGTCCTTCGATGGACCGTGTTCTAATGGAAGCAGAACTGTCGCGCGTCTCAGGGAGCCACGCGGGTGCCTTGCAGAGGCAGGTCCTCTATGAGAATCAATAGCGTGGCTTGTGCCCTTCATTTGTAGATAAGTGTATTCCTGAATGTCTGAAGGAATATTTGATGTGGAAGTTAAAACAGTGCTGGAAAAACATCTCTGCCTTAATTGCCTTTCATGCTGAAGCAGCTCTGCAGCCACCTCCTCGAGGAAGCGGAGGAGGAACACACACAGCGCCTCCCTCACGCCCCGCGCCAGTGGGCTTGGCTTTTGCTCCCTGTAACCAGCCTTAAGGACTCTAGTTTTCTGTTTTTGTTTTTTTTTTTTTTTTTTTTTTTTTTTTGGGCTTCACTGGATGAACTGTCTCCCCAAGATAACAAATCTTCCACAGCACTTGGTAGAGTTTGGTTAGGGGCTACCTCTGAGCAACGTGAACTTGGCCTTGCTGGTGTCTTACACTAATACCTTCACTCCTGTTAGGAATCAGGGTACTTGGGAAACAGCCTGGAGCCATACAGCTGATGATTTCACCAAATTTGCATCTTTTCAACAGTAATGGGGATGGTTTCCACAAATGTTCCCAGGCTCTAAATAGATGTTAAGTGGTTGTTTCTAGTTCCTTCCCTCTTGACTCCCTGGAGAGCCACTTCCCATCCCACCCACTCAGCCCTGAGCTCAGCTGGTTGGTGGCAGAGGTGTGTGTGGGTTTGACAGCCCATGCCCAAGGCCAGTAGCAGGCTTGCTGGGCAGGACGTCTGGGCTGGGCTGGGACTACCCAGGCACTGAGGCTGGGCTGCCTCCCCCAGGCCCCATACCCCAGCCACAGCAACGGGAGCCCTAGGAGGGCTTGGGGCTGGCTGCGCACACCGGCCTTCAGGGTGTCCTTACCATAGGACATCCCTGCAGTGGGCGCCTAGGGGCGGGGCACAAGGAAGCTGTGCAGAGAAGTAAGGTTTGAAGAGATGTGACAGGCCCGGGGTGACAGTGACAGGCTGCTGAGTGCTCTGAGGGAGGGAGGTCCACCCAGGTTTCCCCAGGGCCAGATCTCCTCTCCTGACCAGAAGCAGGAACAATGTGGGTGAGTTGTCCAGGAGCAAATGTTCTTTTAATGTGGTTTTGATTAAAGATAGGACAAAGTTTTGTGTTCTGAAAATGTACCAGATGCTTGTTCTAATTTTTTACTGCCCTCTGCCAGTCCCCGGCTGGTCAGCTCCTCCAGGACTATGAGGCCGTCCAGAGAGCCAGCCCGTCAGTCTCTGTGTGCCACCAGGGCTTGTTCTGATGGGCAGACTGGCAGCTGTTTGCTCCCGGGGGCTCCTGGGCGGGCTTTTCCTGGAGAGAACGTCCTGGAAGGCATGATCTGCTTCCGGCAGCTGCTTGGGAGACTGGGAAAGCAAAGTGTCCCGGGCCTGTGCCTGTCGTGAGGGGCCCTCCCTGGTGGCTGAGCTGGAGCTGTGGGCAGCCTCCCTTCCTCCATCTCTGTCAGACTAGTGAGGGGCTCCTGCCCGCGGGGCTCAGGTGAGCACTGGCTACCTCTGCAGAGTGAGCTGAAGGTCGGGGCTGCCCAAGCTTGGCCAAGGCGCGTTCTGGCCCCAGGACAACTGCTCCTGGAGCCTGGTAAGCATCCTGTGGATACTGTCTCTGTCCTGTGGCCAGGGGGCTCTTCCTGAGAGCATCCTTTGGAGGAGGCTCCAATTGGCAGGGGAAATGTCACCTTGCACATCCCCTTTGTGCTCTGGGAAGCCGAGGAAACCTCTCTGCAAGCCGTGCCTGGAAAGCACACTGCTTCCTACACGAAGCACAGCTCGCAGGGGTCCCTCCCCAGCCCCAGTGTGCAGCCCGAAGCTCCTCAGCAGGTCGGCGTCCACGGTGCTCTTGGTTCTCCTGTGTAGCTGATTTACAATGAAACCTATTTTCTCAAGATGCAACTTTTTCTATTATTTTAAAAATAGGTTTTACATATTGATGGACCTTTAGTTTATTCATTTATTTATACGCAGTGCTGAGAATCGAACCCAGTGCCTCCCACACGCTAGGCAAGCGCTCTACCACTGAGCCACAACCCCAACCCCTTTTATTTATTTTTTTAAAATTTTTTTAAAAAATATTTTTCCTATATTTCTCTCAGTGGTAACATGGGACCCCAGACTCTTTCTTTAAATATTTATTTATTTGCTTTAGTTGTACACAATACAATGCATTTATGTTTACGTGGTGCTGAGGATCGAACCTGGGCCGCGCACGTGCTAGGCAAGCACTCTACCACTGAGCCACAACCCCAGCCCCCCTTTTATTTTTAATATATGTGAACGTTTATGTTTTAGATTTAAAAATCTGCTAAATAAAAATTGGAATTATTATCATTTTCCTTGTCTATTAAGGCCAATCCAAGAAGAGTAGCCAGCCTATTCCAAAGAGTTGACAAGCTGACAGTTGGAATCAAACTTCTCCATAGATCGCGGTGGCTTTGTAATGATGTGACTCAGAGACTCAACTACAACTTTCGTTCTAGAAACTCCTGGAGCGAGGGCCAAGCGTCCTCCTCCTCTCTGGGGCCGCGTCCTCCTTGATGCACCTTACCTTGTAACTCCTGAGGAGCAGGAGAATGGGAGGACGCCGTGCAAGGACGCCGTTTCCTTGGTGCATCACCGAGGAACAAAGTGAGCAGGAACCCAGGGAGCAGCACGGCCGAGAGCCCTGCAGGCCTGTGGGTCCTGAGCCAGGCAGCTGCTGCTGGCTGCGGTGGACGGCACACTGGAGGGAGCCGAGCCGAGCGCAGGGACCAGGGTGTCCTTGTAGGTGTGTCCCAGGCCCAGAAACGAGAACGGCGACAGCCGGGGTTCTGCCATCTGAGAAAGCCAGAATAACAAGCCACGGCCAGCACCGCCGGGCAGAGCTGTGGGCCCGCCGGCCTGGCCACCGTTGGCTCCAGTGATGAAGTGAATTCTTCCATCTGTCGTGAGTCAGAAGTGACTGCTAGTGATCTTCAACGTTTATCTGGAGACATGGAGAAACAAAAACAAAGCGGCCCCCGGCCACCCCGGCGCGGCCCTCCCCGGGGGCCCTGCTGCATGTGCTGCTTCACCTGCCTTTGGTCGACTCCACCACGTCCCTTCGATCACCTTGAATAAAATATTATGCACAAAATTTAATAGCTTCAGGACAGTTCCTTTCATATGTGCCTTGAAATTCTTCTCTCGTTTTATGTGTCGGTATATTTCCTTAAAAGCCATGTCAGCAGAAATGAACTAAAATTAGAACGAAAAGAAAAAAAATACCCCACCTAGTTTGCAGTTATTAACAAGGTAAGATTATTAGTTACTTTCCTAATTAGAAAATATATTTTATTTAGCATAGAAATATTTGGAATCCCCTTGGTTTAGCTCATTTAAGAAACAGTCACATACATGTGTTTATTTAAGTCATATATTTTAATCTTTGCTTTTATTCTCTTCTTTATGCTTCTATAAAACATATACTGATATGTTGTGTATTTACAGGGTAGCCCATCTCAGTACAATTCTCTGTATTTGTCCGCGTGCTTAGCTGTAATAGGACAAAAACACCTTTGTGCAAGAAAGCCCAGGTCTGCTGAAACGCTACTTTGTGCACTGTGCCGGGTGGTTCTCGTCCCAGCCGTGGTTTCTGGACACCTCACCGCCACCCTGCAGCTGCCCTGGGAACACTGTAACTTTCGTCCACGCTCCCGCGCTGACCTGTGCTGCTCGGAAATTTTCGAGATGAAGTCATTGCTGGTTTCAGTTACCGGAGAGACATCCACCGGCCCAGCTGGGCAGGCTCAAGGGCAGCAGCACGAGGCCCTGACAGCTACCCTGGGGAGGAACAGGGTGGGCAGGAGCCTGACTGTGCCCCGGGGGTCTTGCAGAGGCTCTGTGTGTGTGACCGGGGGAATGAGGCTCCTCATAAGGCCCAGGAGGTCTTCGTGTAAAATGCCTCTCTTTAAAGCTGGCATCCGAATGAAAGCCCCAGGGGGGTGGCCATTGGCTGTATTATCAAATGGACACACACACACACACACACACACACACACACACGTGCATACTATACACAACACACACAGACTCACTGTGCAGATGTCTGTTAAGGGCCAGGTACTTGGAGACCTTGAGGCTCCCTTTGTTCCGAGGGGACGCGGCTGCGCCCACCACCTTGCCCGGGGAGGGAATCGGCATGCCCCGGATTCCTGCAGCACTTCGTAACTCACAATGCAGGTTCTGTGCCTGAATCCGTGAAGTGCCCTAGAGGAGGAGAGGGCTGGGAGGAGGCGGCCTGACCCCCCCCCCACCCCCGGGTTAGAACGTGCCCGTGACCCACACACTTTACAACATAACATCCAGATGTCCAAAAACATTTTTTTGTTAACTCTATGAAATTTGATCGAACGTGAAATGTGATAGTACATGAACTCAGTGACATAAATTCTAAAGCAGCCCCAAGTTCTGTATGTGAAAACACAGCAGTTTTCCTGAAGGCTGAAAACCCCCAACAAAGCCCTGAGGGGTTCACCAGAGACTTGCCACCCACTTCTGGGACCCCTCTTTCTGCTAAAGCATCACTCCGCCCTGGAGGCAGCTTTCTCTCAAATCCTGCGCGGAGAGTGGACAGACGTGCATTTCCCCTTACTACAAAAGTAAAGTTCTCCGTGATGTTTTCTGGAACACAGAATCCAGACACGATGCGAACACCTCTCCCTTCACATCCTCTGTTTTGGATGGCAAGTGCTCAGTCTGCTGTGACGGGAGGAGGGGGAGCCCACGACCACACCCATCTAGCTCACCACCCCTGCTGCACAAAGGGTAGGGGAGGTGGGAAGCGGGTTGTTCCCACCCGTGTCCCTGCAGGATGGGTGCTCCTGGGGAGCCTACGCTCCTTCACTCCTGCTTGTCTCGTGTCTCATACCACAGCTGAGTTGACTTTTGCTGAAAACCTGCTGTCATCAGACTCGGCAGTGTACCCATCTGTAGCAGTGCAGGGTCGGAGTAATATTAGGCGGGAGAGTCTTGCACGAGAAAGTCAACAAACAGGGACTCACCGTGTTTGGTGCCTGGCATCCAAGGACCTGGTCCACGCCTAAGGACCCAGAGCAGCCCTAGTAGCCTGCTACCTTCCCCTGTGGGACAAGCCCAGTCCACTTGAATTAACGCGATAACTTTAAAAGAGAAGTTACGATTCTAACTCGTGCCTCAGTTTCCTGGGAACAGGAGAGAGTTAAAGCAAGGCAGCCTTCCCAGTCCAGTGATCCCAGACGCGTGCTTCATGATGAAGGAAACAGCGCAGCCAGCTTGGCGGCATCGACGCTCATGAAGCTTGTTTCCTTCTCTGCTACGTGAAAAGACGTCTTTCAAAAATCATGTTTAAAAAATAAATAAATCACATTACAAGAGCAGCACATGCCCATTGTAGAACTTTTAAAAATATGGATTATTTTTAAAAAGTTATAATTGCTCACAACTTCACTTCCTTTTTGCTAGCATTTTATTCACTGAGACAATTTTACCTCTATTTTTAATCTATTGATGTTGTTCTGTATATATGGTTTTGCATGCGGACTTTTTCACTTAAGTTTCTGTCATAAGCCTTTTCCTTTTCCACATAAAAAAAAAAAAAAAAAACGGAAATCTTTTGAACCACCTTTATAAATGGCAAATGCTTGTGTAAATGGATTTAGCACAGTTTACTAAATGGATTATTGTTGGATGTTTGGAGTTTTTTTTCTCTGCTTGTGGATGCAATTCTGTTTTGGACTTTTTTTTTTTTGAAAGCGTGCACCAAATGTTTCTTCGGGGTAGTTTACAAAAAGGTGAAATTTCTGAATGAAGAGCTCAGGATGTGTGAGTTACCAAAAGAATTTGCCTGACTTATGCCAATACCAGCCTGGGACAAGGTAAGCACACATTCCCACCCGAGGGTTTTCTTTCTTTTTCTTCTTACCTATCAAAAATGGCAAGTACTTGAAAATTATAATTGTTTTTTAATTTGAAATCTTTGTGTTAGCTGTGGTAACAGAATTAAAAAAAAAAATGTGAATCACTTTTCTTCCAGGATTCTGTGTATAATATGTCTATGTTTTATCACATGTCACTTGCAAAATTATTCTAGTAGTCAACTAGTATCGTTAAATAGAGCTGCAGAGGTTCTCACCTGGTAAACCTGAAGAAGAGGGAGAATTAGACAAATATTTCTCCTTTGCTTCCTGCTTTCTTCCCCACTAGATTGCTTCCATCTCTTCTGCTTTTGAAAAGGGGTGTAGGAATGTATCATCACCTTCATGATTCTGTAGGCAAAATAGAGGGAAACAGTGTTACCCAGCTTTTCCAAACACATCCCCGCTTATCCACTGCAGGAGCGCCTCCTTCTTACCGTCTGCATGGTAACACGGGCCACCGCTTCACTGCCAGACTCTCTGAGAGCACCACCTTCCCCTCTGGGGCTATTTAAACCATCCACACTATGCATTCTGTCACCCAGGACAGTGTAAACCAGGAGCAAGACTTGCCCCGTGGCTGTGACGACTGCTGCTGAAGGATTAACACACTTCCGAGGACGCTCAGCACAAAGGTGCAAGTGACGTGCCTGGTGTTGCTAGTTGGAAGGGCTCTGCTTCCGGGTGGTATGAGTGGAAGTTGCTGGGTTCCTGTAGACTGCTCTAATAGTCCAGCGATGAAAGCAGTCATGGAAGGTGGAAATAGGAAGTTTTAAAGCTTCTCCGTGTTTGCTGCCCAGAACCTGCTATTCTCAGTAGTGAGTAACCATTGGGTTCCAATTGTATTTTTCAGCTCATTAATGAGAAATTCCTGAGATAGCATTACTGTTCATTGTTCGTTGCAGTCTTCCCTCTGTATCTGTGGGGGCTTGGTTCTCTCCCTTGGACACCAAAATCCTCAGATGCTTGAGTCCCTTATATGAAACAGCACGCGGCATTTGCATATAAACTAGATGCATCTTCCCGTATACTTTGAATCAGTTTTAGACCATTTATGATACTTGATACTATGTAAATGCTATGTAAATAGGTGTATGCTGTATTGTTTGGGGAATGGCAAGGGAAAACAGAATATTTAAAAAATATTTTTGATCAGTGGTTGATTGAATCCACAGATGTGGAACCCACCAATATAGATTGCCAACTGCATTTTCCTAGGACCAAGATACTCAAGTAAGAAATTAATTTTCACGTGGTGCTGAGGATCAAACCAAGTAAAAGCAAATAAATAAATATTTAAATAATAATAATAATAATAATTAAAGAAAACAAATTAAGATAAAATTAGGTTTGGATTGAGAAGACACATAGCTGTTATTCTATAGCTGGAGTTTGGATGATGTCTCTACTGACCTTGACATTGTTTTGGTGACTGGTGTTTAACTGAAGAAAGCAGGAGCCTAAAGGTTTGGAACCCAAGGTAGTATTGTGCTTCAAACATCATTTTCATTTTGACTTTCTTTGTTGATATCCCATATACTTTCCAGACTGAGAGATTAAGAAAAACGGGAAAGTTGGGAAAGCAAGTGGCAAGTGCCAATTAACTTAATATATCCATATTTGAAACTTGAAGTTTTCAAAATAGTGACCGACATGGTTAATAAATCTTATTGGGTCTTGGAATATCCAAATTGGCATCTATAAGGAAAGACTTCTGTTTTTCCTATTATCTCATCCTAAGCATCATGCAATTATTGTCATTTTAATTTGGAGTCTTGGACACAAGTCTGTGAAGTGTTTTATATAGATGAAGTTTGCAGCTGAATAATAAATAAATGAGTTGCCAATAACTCCGAATGGTGTAACAGCACCTCTTTTCTATTGTCAATCATCTTTAGCACAAACTTCTGTGGTTTGGGTGTCATAATGAGTACATCCTAGCTGCGTGGAGACCTTGAAGTTCTTGTAGTGGAATCTTAAATGAGAAGATGCCCACTTCTGGTGCTGGATTGAAGGGCTCTGGGCTTTGCAAACTCACAGGTGTCATATGTGCATGCACGCACACACCCACTTTCTAAAGCACATCATGCACAATTACACACTCACAGATTTAAGACCCAAAGAAAGAAAAGCAACTACTAAACAAATTATTATAAAATACACAAATGGCCAATACATTAAAGCTAGGCTTTAAAAATTCTTATTTTACACTTATTTTTATATAACATTTTAAAGAAAATTGTGTCCACATTTGCTTCATGGTCCTTATTCAATTTGTGACCCTGATTAATTGCAGTGTGGATTCGAAGCATTTATAATTAAATTTTAATATATATACTACAACGAACAACTCCCATCCCACTTTCTCCCCCCACATGGTATTCTTAAGGATTTAAGAAAAGCATTATTTCCCAATATTCCACCAGCAGTCTCTCTTTCTTATCGAGTTGCTAGTTCTTTCCTAATTATGGGACTGCAAATTATTTACTCTAGTTTTAAATTAAAGAAGCAGACAAGTAATCTGGTGTAAAAAGCACAGTTCCAACTTCAGGAAAAAAATGAGTATGTGTTTAATTTCTCTTTAGGCCCAGAGCTGTGGAGCCCTGTATAACGGCTGGTTGAGAGAATGGTCCCCCTCCACCTTGCCGTGGTGTAATGCAATTTAGCTTCATTAAATTACTGGAGGGCCAGTTACTTAAGCAGAATATTGATTTTCAGTCTGGTCCATGTTTAACATAATTCTGCGTAGGCAACAGCTAATTCTGCATTTGAATCTAACACCCTAATGGAATTACAAGAGGCCGCTTGACCACAGGTGGCCACGTAGCCATCACCTGCGGACCTCACAGCAGCCTCAGACCCAGGGGCTCGGTAGACCTGGACGCCTCCCTGAGATGTGGGGTCTCAGCTTCCAGGGTCATGCAGAGCAGCTGCTGCCCTCTGACCTAGGAGGTATTTTGGGGCTAGAAAGCATGTGCATGGGCACGGTAGTTTTTAAGCATCTCTTGGTCTAAATGGATTCTCATGGAGAAAACCTTCAGATGTGATGGGATTCTTTGTGTTCATGAGAATAAACCATGAAGCTTTGGGTTCAGTGTTACTTCGAAGAGGCCTTAACGTTCCCCTTCTTGGATCAACAATTTTAGGTGAAAATCAAACAATGCTTGGCAGCAGAAGGTGATGTCTCTTGGTTGTAACGGACAAGGAGCTTCTTATAAGAATGTAAAAATTCAAGTACTTATTTAGTTTTTGGTGGATCACAGTTTCAATTTTTAAAAAATACAACAGCAAAAATCTGCTGGATTTTGGGTTGTCCTCTTGACCTTGGAGGAGCTCACTGGTTCAGAAGGACTTCATTCTCTGTTTGGGAAAGTGGCCCATCCAGGGGACGGCAAGGAAAGACAGAGGCCAAGGGACAGCAACCAAGCTTCATTTCAATCCCTGGGTCAGAGGTGCCCCCGGACACACCACATCGGCCCTCATGGGCCTGTGCTGCCCAGGAGGCTGGCAGAGGTGCCCGTCTGGGGACTACCTGCCAATTCTTCCAGCCACCCAGGGCTTATCTCAGGACTGCCCCTTCAGGTGACAGTGTGGAGGGATAGAATGTTCCCTGTGTCCTCTGAGGCTCTAAGGACCCAAGGCAGAGTGAACCCTGGGCAGGAGGTCAGTGGAAGCCCAGGAGAGGCCCGTTGCTTTGGAAGTGTTGTGCGTGACAGTGCCATCACGTCCGATCAGCGCTCACTGGATGGTCCTTCTGGCTTTCATTGAGCTCAACCAGTGCTGGGGTTTTCTGGGGGCACCTGAGGTTCTGTATGTGTTCTTTGTCTTGGCATAAAAATATTCCAAATGACAAGTCATTGGCCCGAAATTTCAGGTGTCCACTGGTTCCTCACTACCAGTGGTGAATCTCGTGCGCACCCTGGACATAAAAGGCAGACATCCCCACTGAGTGAGGCCCTGGTAGGTCTCCACAGCCACGTGATTCCACCAGGGCTCCAAAGCCCATGACGCTGCCTTCCCTCCCCAGGCTGGCCAATCAGGTGGCTCCACCTCCCTGGACTCCCGTATGGATTTGCCTGTCTGGGCCCCTTGCTCCTCTGGGTGAGAGGTCTGGTCTGAGATTGGTAGGAAGGCCACAGCAGGACAGGTCTCTCCCAGGTCATTGGAGCAGCATGAGGGGCCATGTAGCCCGAATCTGAGAATGTCCCCAAACTGATAAAGGATGACTATGTGATGGACAGAGAATGTCACTCTTTCCCCAGCTGTGAGTGACAGGTGGGCAAAGAAGTAGAGAGAGTGGAGAATACTTTTAAGAAGTTTGGCTGTTTATGAAAGAAGAGAGAGAGAGAAGGCAGGAATAGGAAGAGGGAATGGACTAAGGTAGGACTATTTCAGGATGAGGAAGAGTTGACCAGGAACGTGAGGGGGAAATGTCGACCACCTGGACAGCTCCTGAAGACTGGGGGAATTTGTGACCATTTCCCTGGCTGCACCTGGGGACCCTGTACAGTGAAGGAGAAGCTGAACTGGAGATGGCAGGCAGCACATTGGGGTGCCATCAGTGCACGAGAGATGGACTGGGAGGGCTTCGAGTCTGAGGGGTAAGACTAAAGGAAAGCCCCCAAAAGATGGCCAAATTGAGAAATGTCAACAAAAGTGAAGTGATGACGTCACATATGTGTATGTACAAGAACACACGTAAATGCAAAAATACAAGGAAATCATTACTATATTATATGTTAATTATACCAATAATACTGATTATAACAGGTACGGTTACTTTGTCTCTGTAGATCACAACCGACACTTGTTCTGGGGGTGCTGGGTGCGAGTGGGGACTGTCTGCTGCCTGATATACTGCAGGTCTCTCTCAGGCAGAGGAAAATTATCTGGTGGGACAGCTCTTTTCTCAGAGTGGGTGGCGGGGATGGGGGGACACTTGACTGGAGGAGGCGTGGCCTTCTTTAGGGCTGCACTCAGAGGAAAGGGGGCGAGGTAGTTAGTTGCTCCATGGTTGTCTTTGACCATGGTTAAGGTAGAAGAGCCAGGCCATTCACATAGTCCCACGGGTCTTGTCTGAAGGAGCCCCAATTAGGGAGATGGCTATTGCGGTCAGCTGGAAGCCATAAGTTCCACCTGATAATAAGTATGTATGTGACGCACCTGTAAATGCACGTGAGGCACCCGCAAAGCTAAAGGTATATAACCGGATGAAAGCGGTCGGAGTCAGGAGGAGAACGAATTCATTCAGTCAGTCGTGCAGTCGCTCGGTCGGTCAGAAGAAGAGTTCGGGTCGGAGAAGAGGAAAAGAATCAGAGCGGCCAGAACGGAGGCAGAGCGGTTACAGATAGAAGAAGTAATTGCTGGTCAGAGTTAGGCAGAGGCTCCCGAGGAAGAAAGAAGAAAGAAGAAAGAAGAAAGAAGCTCTAAAAGCTAAGCTCTCTCTCTCTCTAAAGAAGAAATCTCTCTCTCTTTCTCTCTAAGCTCTAAGAAGATGAAGAAGAAAAAGCTCTATCTTTCTCTCTAAGCTCTAAGAAGAAGAAGAAGAAAAAGCTATCTCTAATCTTTCTCTCTAAGCTCTTTCTAAGAAGAAGAAAAATCTTTCTTTCTCTGTCTAAGCTCTCTCTAAGAAAGTAGAAGTAAAAGTAGTAGTATCTTTACTCTGCCTCCGAGAGTTTTCCTCCCGCGGCGTTGTGGCTGGCCACGACAGGCAGCTTATACTTGTCCACTGTCCTTCAAGGAGTTCGGTCTAAGAACTCCCTGTGCTGGACCCATCTCCTTCTTTTGGCTTACTGCCACCAACTTGGCCAGGCCAAGTGGAGGTTTGGCCTCCACATCCAGGTCTATTCAGGTCGGTAAGCTTCTTGCTGTGCTGTGAGGCTAGGGACTCTGCCCCCTGCCCCTGCCCCTGCCTCAGGGCTCCTTGGAGAGCAGTAGTCTGCAGAGGTGAGATGGAGGGCTGCCCAGAGCCCCACCAAGCAGCCGTGGGCAGCGGTTTCCAGGCCTGGGGTGTCCCTGAGGTCAGGGCTCAGCCTTGAGGGTCTGCCCCTGCTCTGCCTGGTGTGGGCTGGAATCTCGTGTGTGGGGTGGGTTGAGGAGGCTGGTCCAGGGTGGCCTCAGGGATGTGTCTGTGCAGGACAGCTGGGCCTTGCTCTCCGCCAGGGTTCCATTCCCAGGCCCTCCACAGGACAATGACTTCCCAGGAGGAGTGGAAGCTGCAGGATCTCTGGAGGGCCAGGCTCGCGGTTCCAGGGCACTGCCTCGGCTGTGGTCCGTAGGGCAGCAGTTCCAGATTTAGGGCTCACGCGTGTGGACTCTGTGGCATATTTAATCTATCACTCAGGCAATTGTCTCAGGCCTAGGGTCCTGAAGAGGACACCAAGTGAGGGGGACCCTGAAGCCCAGCAGAGAGAGGTCTGGGGAGGGGTAGGGCTGAAGGGAAGCCTCTGAGGGCTGTGAGGAGAGGCCACCTGGGCATCAGCCAAGACTGTGTCCCAAGGTGACATTGTACCCATCCCCATGGTGTCTCCCTCCACGCTCAGAGGAGCAGCGCTGGAGGACACACTTGAACAAAAAGCACAGTCCAGGTTTTAACTTTCCCTCTGTTTCCTCGGTCGACTCTCCATGTCCCAACTATAAAGACCTTTACAAGGAGGATGCTCTATGCAGGAAAGAACGGGCGGCCGGCTCTGCATGCTCACCTAGAGTCCGCGTTCCCCAGGCTGGAGCTAGCTGACGGGGAGGTTGGCACCACCTTGCTCTAGTGTCGTTCACTAGTACTGGATCATTAGGGGGCCTCCAAAGCATGTGACGCTGTTCATTCTTGGGACATCTTCAATTTTATGTATTTGTTGAATTGATGGCGAAAACTACATTGTCTGTGTGTTTCTGTGTGTTCGAAATGAACAATTTGATCTTAAACCAGCCATAGTTAGTAATACACTTTATTAGTTTGTTTTTATTTACTTAAATCTCCTTTTGTAAATTAACTTCGAGAAAGATTTAGCTGATATTAGGAAAATATCCTGATATTCCGACACTAGGAACTAGTAATATATCCTAAATATGTCTCAAATTAATAGCATGGAATGATGGGTGTATAAGATCTATAGTTTCAGTTTGACATTAATAAGTATCAAACTAATGACATTTCTCATTTTCCTGTTTTGCTTTCCATCCAGCTCATTTGAAATAGAGGGAAACACAAAGGTAGATGTGCCTCTTTGTATTCTGTTCAAAATGCTGTTTCTGAACTTCCTATGATGGTGGGTGTCAACCCAGCTGTACTGGTGTGGTGGTGGTGGGGGCATCTTGGAAGTGTCCTGTTTGGAGATGTCCTGACTGCTCTACACTGGGGTCAGCTGGCTGATTCAGGGACTAGAGGATGAGTTTTAAGGAACTGCTACAGTTGGAGTCATGTTCTCAGGTGGCCAGGATTGGCTGAGCGTAGACATAACACCTTGAGCAAGGGCAACTAAGGAATACAGGAAAGACCAAGCAGCTACTGATGTGAAACTTGGAGCCTCGGTCTGTTCGTGTGCGTATTGGGTCCAGAACTAACCACCTGGGCATTGTGAGTACACTGCATTAGAGCTGTGGTGTATTTGGCATAGATTTATTTGTATTTCTGGATTTATTAACTATCAGTGTTGCTTAAATAGTGATTGCTAGGAAAGAGGAAGATTTCATTAAATTTCCCCCATACCTCTTCTCCATCTAGTTTGGTTAATTCATCATTTTAAGTTTCTCAACTGGTAATTTTTGAAGAATTAAACAACAGAATGTACCAAAAAAAAATCAAAATTCTTTCTTTTTGTCTCTTAAAAGTACTTCTCAAATACTTCTCTTGTTGTTACAGCCTCACCTGTCCTCACCTGACTTGTTCAGAGTGGCCGTGGTCATGTCATCCCTGGGAGGACGGCTAAAATTAACTTCCTAGGTCCTTGGCTTGGTTCACGAGTCAGGGCCGGATGTGCAACAGCTCAGTCTCTCTCATTAGTCGAGTTTGGTCCTGGGGTGTGCTGTGAGTCCCTGGTCTCTGTTAAAGGAAAATAGGAAACAAAGATGGTATGGACTTTGGTTGGGAAAGGATGTAGCCAGTTATTCAAGTGCAGGTTTGACATACCATTAAAACAGGGCCTTTTAGACTGGAGTTTATTTGCTTTTATAAATCACTATACTTATTTTGTTTTACAAAAGATAAAAAAAAATTCTAACAGTTTAGTTAGGTTCATAAGGCAGAGAAATAAATTCTTTTTCTGCATTTGCACCAGTCTGTAGTCCCACAATCCATGGACAATCACTCTGGATTCTTTTGTAAATTCCATTTTTAGTTCATAAGTGTGAACTGCATAGATTTATTTGTATTTCTGGATTTATTAACTATCAGTGTTGCTTAAATAGTGATTGCTAGGAAAGAGGAAGATTTCATTAAATTTCCCCCATACCTCTTCTCCATCTAGTTTGGTTAATTCATCATTTTAAGTTTCTCAACTGGTAATTTTTGAAGAATTAAACAACAGAATGTACAAAAAAAAAAATCAAAATTCTTTCTTTTTGTCTCTTAAAAGCACTTCTCAAATGCCCACTCACCCATCCCCAGCCTTTTATCCCTGCATCCACCTTTCTCTTCTCCCACTTCTCAATTTTGTCATCTGTCCTTTCCTTTCATATAATCAAGGTCATAGCTTTTTTATTCTGATGTGAATTCAGTTAGTTGTCAGTGAATTTTGTCTAAAATTGTGTTCCAAGGTTTCAAAACCAATGAATACCATTTACCTTGCTATAATTCTGGAAAAAAAATATTCACTGCAGAAATAAGGGCTCTGCTATAATTATATTTTCTTTTCTGAATGTCCAACTGGCTCTGAGCAGCTGTGTAAAATGTTTCTGACACTAAGTTAAATTTGATATATATATATATATATATATATATACACATATATATATATATTTTTACTCTGCATAAGTTCTCCACTTTTTCTAAGCTCTCAATTACAGAACTCTCTGCCCTACCATTCTAATCTGTGCTGTTTGACATCTAGAATGGCTGTGCTGCTGTTATTTTTGAATCTCCCTTAATGCTCTCCTGAGTTTAATTCACTGACTTCTGTTCTCACCTGTTCTTGGTTGATTTCCTTGCTACATTATTAAGTAACTCTTAACTCTGCTGTTGAGCTAAGCTTTCCATGTTCTTGTGTGTCTCAAAAGCTTCTTACTCTGCCTTCACACCAAGTGATAGTTTGACTGGGTATAGAACTGAAGGTTGAAAACAGGACTTGGACACACTGACAGCATCACTCCCACTGATTCCTGGCAAACGACAGAGCTGCCAAGAATTCTGGGTTCATCTGATTCCTTTTCCTTTGAAGGTAGCCTGCCTTCCCCACTCCTAATGCAGCTGAGGTCTTTTATTGTTTTATTAGTGTTCTGATTCCATCATGACAGTGTTTGTGTCTTATAAAAATGTGGTTGATACATTTTCAATCTTAGTCTTCAGTTTTGGAGAATTCGTTTTCTTTATCCATTATTTCTTTCCTTTCCTCTGTGTTCTATATAATTTCTACCTGAAACTCTTATTAGTGGGAAGTGAGAATAATTTGATATCACTCCCATCTTTTGCCTTATTTTCTCTCTGTGTCATATTTTTTTTTTCTTTTTTGGAAAATATTCTCAATCTCACATTCCAATCAATTTTAAAAAACAATTCAGTAAGTTATTTTAATTATCTAGAACTATTTATTGGTCTTTGTTCTTTTTTTTTTTCCATCCTAACTTCTCTTTGTTTTGTGGATGCAAAGTTCTTCAAAACCTCCGAGAATAGTAACTAATATCTATATCACAGTTCCTCTTATTTTGCTGGAAAATTTGCATGCTTTCTAGGATCATAATTTCTATCTATCTCCATCTTTATTCTTTATATTTTATTGCAGAATTTCTTCTAGTGCTTATATTTGTTACACTGAATTGCAGAATTTTATTTCTGTCAGTTCCGAACTATCTAATTGTATTTAAGAGGAGGACATAGCAGAGCTGACTGGGAGCTCATTGTTGGCTGTCTGGCCAGCTTGTTTTATGTTAATTGGGTGGGAGGTCAGCTACTGACTGGAAGAATTCATGCCAGAATTTTAAGGGCTTATTTGGGGTCACTGGTATCTACATAATTGCCTGGCTCTCTCAGATGATTCACTTCAGTTCTTTATGGAAACATCCTCAGGTGTTAGTAAATAAGTGCCAGGCTGCTGGGTCTGCTCTTAGAGGTGGGTGTTGCCCGAAACCTTTCCTTCTGCTTGCAGGCCCTGGGGCTGTTCGTGCCCTTTGTGTCCATGTTGTCCCTGCGCGGGCGGAGCCCTGCTGGGTATGCTGGTCTGCTCATAGCTGATTCTCTCCAGTGCCTCTGAGCCTTGGTTGCTCCTGTTTTCAGCTACCACTTCTTGATCCACTTTGTGTCTTCAAAGAACTTGTTAGAATCTCTCATTTGCTGAAGTGCTCTCTTTGAGTCTTTTTCAATGTTGAGCATTTGTGAAATATTCTCTCCCTTTCCGGAGAGGGAGGAGAGGCACACACCACCATTTCAAGTGGGATGCTCCCAATTCTTCTTTTTATTTTTCAATAAGCTCTTTATTTTGGCAACATTTTCGGTGTCGATTAGGAGTGAATTGGCCATTGTGAGTGGAAACTAATACAAAAGACACCATCAGGACCCCGTGTGTTTATTTGGGAAGACTGTCTGCTAAGTCAAGTTGAAGGTCTGCTACATCTAATGCCCCTCCTGGGGGTTGCTGGAGTCTGTTTTGAGCGAGGGGTTGACACACCACACTGGTGTGCAGGGGCCTCCTCAGAGGGCAGAGGGCTGGCTCTGTCTTTGTCATCTTGACCCGAGGGTTAGAATTTGAAGCGGTTTCACCTTCAATTCTGGTTGTAAGAAGGCACACGTGGCTTCAGCCGAGCTGTGCCCGTGACTCATGGGCCCAGCCTGTCTCCCTCCCAATGCAGACACCCTGGGCGGGGTGGGGGAGCAGCGTGCAGACCCAGGCTGCTCTCAAGCCTCCGCACTGTGGGCTGCACCTGCTGTGCCTGCCTGAGGCTTCTGCTCTGTCTCTGCTCTGGGGCTCTTTTGTGCTCCCAGGTTAACGTGTCTGCTGTCTGTAATCTCGGGTAGTGAGCCTGTGTTTAGACTTGTTTAAGAGACCAGCCCGGAGGGTGGGAGTCTCTTTCTGCTCCTTGGAATGCTCCAGTTTCCAGGTGGAACCCGGAGCTCCTGTTTCCTACAGTTTCTGTCCCACCCAAGGTAAGTGGGAGCCATGGACACCAGGCAGGAGGAGGGAGCCCGCCTGGCAGAGTGGGCGGCGGCAGGAGGCCCAAAGCCCCCACCTCGTGTTGGGGCCCCTCCGTCCCTCAGCTCTCGGCTTCCCCTCCCTTTCTGTGTCTCCTCTGGGGTCCACCCTCTTGCTGCAGATGCCACGGTGGAGGTTAGTCGATTATCAGGAAAGCAATATGCAGCGCGGATTGGTCGCTGGGAGTCAGTGAGTGTCCTCGGTGCTTGCCCAGGCGCGCTGTCAGATCTGCAGCGTCTGGTGATGGATGGCTGGGCGCGGCCAAGACCCGGAGCCTCTGAGGCTCCCTACGACGCTGGCAGCACTTGGTCAGAGCCTCTTATCATTTCAGAAGCAGGCTTTGATTACCCAGAATCTTACCAGGATAAGAATCTTACTGGCAAAATGATGAAAACCTAAGAGATGGTATGAATGCATCCTACACTGTGAGGGCTTGCTGGATAAAAATTTAGTAACTAGATAAAATTCCTTGGAATATTGCACATTAAATAATGAAAATAGATAAGTATATGATCTTATGCCTTAAATTACTTAGTAATTGTGAAGTTGCTGGTCCAATAAGAAAAAACATAGAGAATTTATGCTAGTGAAATTAATTACGTTAGTTTTCTCTAAGATGGTCAGTACTAGCCACGAGAATTGCCAAGTCCAGAGTCAGGTGAAGAGACCCCCGGGACACTGCGAGACAGGAAGAGGGTGATGTTTGCTTTCAACACTGACCAACATGATTGTGTCTCAAATGTCAGCATGAACAAGTCCACAGATCCCTAATATTTTAAAAGTCAAAAGAAACATATTCAAATAAATGCAAATGAAGTAGAAATCAGATCAGAAGAAAGTTAACTACAACTTTAATGACTATTAGATTTGAAAAATATATATTCTAGTGTTGGATTCACATATCTAGCCGAACAATCAACCAAGCCAACCACGTGAGCCCAAAGGTGGTGTCATCGTGAGGGTGGTGAGAACCCTGGCCTAAGCATGAGGCCTGAGAACCCCGCCAAGGAGGAGAGGAGAGACGGGGGTTGCGTTGCTCATCTGGTTGAAGGAGAGGCGACCGGACAGCTAGGGAGGGGTCAGGCCAGTGGCCCCTCCTTCATATCTCTTGAACACTAAATTCAGATAAATAAGGTGAAGCTCACAGGAGGTGAGTAGAGGCTGAAGTCCCTGTGTCTGTGGCGGGGGAGGCTGAGACCGGCCTGGCCTCATTGCACACACAGCTGGCCTTCCAGCCTGTGTGATGTGATCACAGACTCTCAGGTTGGAAGGGTGTACCTCCCCAGGTGCTGCCCGCGGGGAGCACCCTGCCTGCTCTACACTATCCTAGGCAAAGGGCTGGGCTCGAATGCCCCTCCAGTTCCAAGAGACCCGCCCTCGACCAGGAAGACCCACCCACCTTTGGTCAGCTTTATTACCATTGGCCTGCACTCAGTGGAATTGTCTCCCAGGTGTCCCTAAGTTGGGGATCCAGGGTGACAGGCCAGAGCCATCAGCGAGGGTCTCACTGTGGGAAGAGAAGAGGCCCCCCCAAAAGCACAGTGCTCTTGCCCGTGGGACCCTCTGTGGCCAAGTGCCTGCTCTGCCTTTTGGGAAGGGTGTCCTTTGAAAAGGAAGAACTTGGTGCTTGTCAACAAGCTAACACCCCTGGCCCAGGGGACGGTGCTGAGAGACTGCGGCCAGGGCTCTGGAGCCGCTCACTGAAGCACGCGTAGAAGAGGAGGGCTGCAAAGCGCAGCCCGGACACACGGACACAGGCCTGTTTGGCAATAAAGCACCGTCATTTCAGGGACAGTACATCTTCCCTGAGCGCCTCTTGCTGATAAGAGACTCTGTCAGGTGCCCATCTCTCTGCTGCGGCCCTCACCCAGATCTACTGTCCAGGCACCTGAGCCCACCTCTGCCAGGCCTGATGTTGCTGGGAGAAGTCAGGTGCCTGCCTCTGCTGCTCCAGAGCAGTGGTTTTCTGCACGTCACCCTCTTGGTTGTGACCCTTTGTCTACATCTGTCTCTCTGTGCACAGTGACCCTGCTTCTCCCCCCCGCTGCAGCGGACGTCATCGCCCTGCTCAGCAATGGCTGCTGTCCGAGATTGGCAACAGCACAGGAGAGGAGCTCCTCGTGTGCAGTTTCCCTGCACACGGGAGGCTGCAGGCTGGGCTGGAGCAAAGGGACTGCAGCGTGTCCATTGCAGCTCCTGTTCCCAAGACCCCAGCGGAGAGCGTGAGCCTGGGTTCTCCTCTCCTGCTGGTTCCGCACGCTCAGCTGACTCTGGTTGAGACGCTCTTCGTGGTGGGTGAGCAGTGACCCCAAAGAGTCAACATGTGCATCTAGGTTTAAGAAGAGGACGGTAGCCACACAGTGACTGGCCTGCAAGTCAAGCGCCTGGTGACCTGTCAAGTGACATAACAGGGAGGACCTGGCGGGAGGCTGGAGTTTGTGCGGTGGGGCCAGCAGGGCCTCTGCTCTGTGTGCACTGCAGGCCTTTCTGTGGTGGTCCTCAGAACACATGGGAGCCACGTTGTCTGTGCTGGAAAGAAAATCGTGAGACGAACAGAAGCCCACAGAACACCTGTCCGTGTACAACCTTGACCCATTATGGCTCAGTGGAGCTGGTTGCGGCCAGTCCTAGTGAGTGAGGACAGGCATTGGAGCACCTGGGCTGCCCGGGTGAAGCTCTGGAGTCCGCTGGGGAGATCATCGAGTGCCCCACGAGGGGCCCGCGGGGGGAGCTGGGCCAGTGCTGCACCCCAGGCTCTCCTTGGAAGGCCTTTTCCAATCCTTCGAAGACACCTTGAGATGGACAAGTACCTGGAATAGCAACACTTCAGAAGAACTGCACGTGCTCAGCTCCGCTTCTCCTGGATGCCTTCATGTCAATAACAAACTACTAAACCAAAACTCCACATCATTCCGCACTTTTGACTTTGTGGCCCCAGCAGCCAGCTCTCCTTTGTTGTAGTGTCAAACTCCACCCACTAAGGGAAAGCTCCACCCACTGCTGGAAAGCTCCACCCACCGCTGGAAAGCTCCACCCACCGCGGGAAAGCGCCACCCACTTCTTCCCTCCACCCTTCAGGGTGCTTGTCTGTGGTTGACTGAAGATGGGGCGAACCGTCTCCTCCCAGGACCCGGGAGGGCCCTCTTTCCTAAAACCTGGAACCTATCTGGAATATTGTGGATGCTCAATGTTTGTTTCAATGGGTGAGTGATTTGGCTCTTGCATGAGTGAATGAATAAACGATTGGACACGTGGCCCACAGAAGTTCCCTGGGGTTGTCTGCTAGTCCTAGTGTGAGGATCTCCTAAAGCTCCAAGTTGTAAGGAGGACAGCCCAGTTTCTAGTGCCCAGGACCTTCACCCAGATCAGTCAGAGGGAGGAAGCCAGCACACAGTGAGGAGCTTCCTGGGAGAAGAGTCTGTCCACAGCTGTCCCCAGTGCAGTGATACCTCTTTCTTATGGGTGACATGATCTAGAAATTTCCCCTTTTGCATTAGTGGGCTTATGTCACATACAACCAAGGAAATCTGATAATTCAAAACAAAGGGGAAAGGTCTGCTTATGGGACATATCCTCAGAATTTTAAATTCTGTAAACTCTTTAGTCTTATGCAAGCAGTTATCAGTCTTTGCTCTATGACCTTGGAAGAGTCACATATGTTTAATCTGTACATGACATTTTTTTCTGTGAAACAGGGACACTTGGGACAAGATGGCGGCATTGGCTGTCCGTGGCTCTTCCGGCTCCTCCCTGAGCCCCACCCTTTCCTCTGACTCCTGTGCTCACCTTCCCTTCCCCCTCTGCTTGCCCTCTCTGGGTTCCCTGGAGCCTGCTAGCTCTTTCCTGGACAGTCTCCCAGCTGGACATCCACCCACCATGTGGGTCCCAGGGTCATGGAACCTGCTGGTTCAGGATGGGCCCGTGGCCTCCGCCATCCTTCTTCAGACAGAGGGACCTCCTTAAGTCTCCCCTTCCTCGAGTCTTGCTGCCCACTCCAGTGTCCTCACCTCCCTTCCCTCCTTGCCCTGCTGCAGTAGGGCTCCCACCCGACCATAGACCAGCATGCCAGGGTCCACCCACAGCGTGTGCCCCTGTGGGGACTGTGCACCTGCCACTGTTGGCTCTGGCACACCTGTCCCTTCGCGCTAAGCTGGGCCCCTCCATCTCTGCAGAGCACCCTATTCACCTGGCCTGTGGCCTCTTTCCCTCTGACCTCCCTCCCCGCGGCCCCCACCTGTCCCTGGGCCCCACGCTCAGGCGCACTCCTTCCCTTGTTAGATCCTCGTTGGGCCAAGTGTGCTTGGCTCTTACGTGCAATGCCTAGTGCCTGGATTCACGCTTCTGAGGAGCCTTAAAATCAAACGCTCACTGTGTGTCCACCTGTCCAGAGGCCCAGGACGCCTCGAATCTTGAGAAGGCTTCAGCCTTGCTGCTAAGGCATATGGTGAAATGTTTCCTTCTTCCCATCAAAATCTGAGAAATAACCGGCCTGGCTGATCCCCTTCCCAGGAGGCTCACACGAGGGCCTCGATGTTAATTGCATTTAACCTGCTGCAATCCCCCGTTTTTTTTTTTTTTTCTTTATACAATAACTAATATGTAAACTATGATTGCACTTGGAAATTACTTTCACTTAAATTCTATTATTGGATCCTAGCACATGAGAGAGCTATAACCCATTTCATTAACAGACCAATCATGCTGGGCATTGGACAGGCCAGTTCTTTCTGTGAGAGCTGCACTGGCAAATGTACCATGCTGTTGGCTGGTTTTGAGGAATGGTGGTAAGAACAATGGTGAGTACATAATTAAGTGGAAAATTCAATTCTGGCCCAATGGAGGAAAGTATAAATTTTCAACTATAATTATAAAAATTTTCTTACCTATAAAGCTTACCCGCTGATTGAGCTCGTATGATCATGGCGATGTTGGGAAAGCACACTGGTATAGCGTAATGAATTTTTTTCTGGAGGGATTTTGACACACGTCTGCTCAAGTTCATTAACGTTCTCATCTCAATGGGCTCATTTGACAGCACAACAAGTTCAAAGGTCAGTGCTGGATGCTGGCTCGTGGGGTTAGCCCTGCTCAGAGCTGGTGGCCTGGCACTAACAAGCCTGGAGCAGGAGTCGACGTTTGGGCTTCCTGTGTCACTCTCTCCACACTGGCGTCTGTGGGCCTCTACCTGACACCGCAGAACTGAGCAGAGGAAGGAAACGAGCTCTGAGATGCTGGTGTGCCAGATGCCAGGAGCCTGGGGCTGGGGAGGAAGCCTGGCGTGAGCTGGCAACATGTGGATGACACGGACTCCGTCACTGCCCAAGGCCCTGCTCTGAAGGTGCAGCTGACCTGACGGCGTCCTGGGTGGGTCTCCAGGCAGCTTTTCCCCGGGACGCGACATGCAAGGGTTTCTGCAGGAAAGTCCAGCTGTCGCACGGTGTAGACCTCATGGCTTAGGGTCCCTCAGTGGGGCGTCCTTGCTCTCCCTGACCCTGCTCTTGGATCAGTAGCTCTGACACCCAGTCAGTCGTGTGGGGCCACCTCCTCCTGGGCCTTGAAGATTCAAGGAGGCCAGGTGGGACTTAGAGGATGGTGCCCACAACCCCACAGTGGCCCTGAGCTGCAGGAGACAGTAGACTCTGGCCACCCACCCTACACACTTGCTCCCAAAGGGGCCTCACTGGAGGCTACTTGGGGTCAGACAGGGAAGCTTCTGGCTTCGCTGACGCAGTCTGCTGTGGCGGCTGTGCTGCTGAGACTCCAGTCAGATGTCCATCCTAGCCTGGGAGCATCCGGGGGCCTGAGTGTGGCTGGAGACCTACTGATCAGTAGCCACGGCTTCCCAGTCCCTCTGCTTGTATGTGGAAACAGATGGGGTCAAGGGCACAACCTGAGTGGTGGAGCTACTTGGGTAATGTTAGTGTCCCTGGCCTAAGAGGAGACTGGGGTCGGAGCCTGAGTCCCTGGGGGTTCCCTGGACCGCCTTCTTTCTCCTTGTTCTTTTTCCCCTTCTTTCTTTCCTGCCTCTCTTCCTCTCTTCCTCCTTCTTTTCCTTCTTTCTCCCTCAGGAGGTCCCAAAGCCTGTGGGGATGCTTCCGTTCCCTTCCCATTTTCCCACTTTTGCTCAGACCTGTAAGTGCCCTGCTGGGCTGCAGGACCAGAGCTGGGGGCAGACTCGGGGTGCTGTTGCCTCGGCAAGACGGCGGCAGGAGGAAGAGCCAGTCCCCGTGGAATCCTCTCGGTCCAACGGGCGGGCTCTGGACACTTGGCCGCCCACCACGCAGCTCCCGTGGGAGCAGGTGGTGAGAGCAGGGCGGTGCAGCCCTGGAACTCGGCAGCTCCTGGCTAGCTCCACCTCCCCGGGACGGGGCGCCCGGGGCCCCCGCTCACTTAGTGACTGAACAGCAGGTGCCGTGCTCCTGCATCCCCGGCCAAGCACAAGCTCACTTGAACTTGGTTTGGAAATAAAACGCTTCAGCCCGTCAATACTCTTCAAGAGAGCTCTTCAGATGTGATCAAAGGGCAGCCGGGCCCCAGCGCCCGGGAAGGACCCCTCACTCACCCATTTTGACCCTCCGCCTCCCTGGCTCCCAGAGCGCCCACACAGCAATTACTTATTACAATTGAGTGTTCTCAATTGTGCGTGGGGGAGGGGGCTCCAACAGAGGCGCCGAAAATAGCATCTCTTAAAGAAACCGTGTCATGCTGGAGTCTCCTGATTTGAGTAAAAAATAATAGTTGAGGTTTGCATTTTTTTCCTAATGTTAAAGGTGCAAATGGACAACCAAGACATGGCCTGGAAAGGTTCTGGGGGTGAGGAGTCCTCTGTGGGCCCTGGGGGGGCTGGAGTAGGGGACCCCAGATGTGTGTGGAAAGGCAGGATCAGGAAGCCCCAGCTGCAGGCTCACCATGCCTCACCCATGCGCAGACCTGGGCCTCGTGTCCCGGGAGCTTCTTCCGTCCAAGCTTCCCAGACTCCCCTGAGACCTTCTTTTTTTTTTATTTGGTACCAGAGATTGAACTCAGGGGCACTCGACCACTGGGCCACATCCCCAGCCTTTTTTGTATTTTATTAGAGACAGGGTCTCACTGAGTTGCTAAGTGCCTGGCCATTGCTGAGGCTGGCTTTGGACTCGTGATCCTCCTGCCTCAGCCTCCCAAGTGCTGGGATTACAGGCGTGCGCCACCACACCCGGCTTCCCCTGAGACCTTCTAGCAGATCCCTTTCCAGTCTGGCCCCGGTGGACTGCTCCACATTGACCACCACGCCTGGAGAGCTGTTCCTTTGCCTGCTGTGCCCACTCTGACCTGGTGTCTCTTTTCCTAGAAGCCTTTCCCAGCTCTTCGGCCTGGTGCATGAGTAGGGGACTGCATTCAATGACCACACGAGTCCCTGTAGGTCAGTCACCTGACCTCAGCCCTGACCATGAGCACTTTAGGCAGGGATTCTGTCTTATTTGTCTTTGAACCCAAGTGTAGTAGGGGGACACATGAATTCTGATCTGTGTTTGTCCATTGGCACTTGGAGGTGCCCACTTTCTCTGAGAGGGGGCTTCTCTGTGTCAGGCCCTTTGCCTGTTACTGATGCCAGGGGTAGGCGGGCTCTTGACACCCGTAGCCAAGAGCTGGCCAGGGATGGATGCTGACTGGGAAGCCCTCCCTAAGGACTCTGGGCCAGGCCTGCCTTGCTCTGGAATCCACTGGCGAGACCTGTGGCCCCTTGGCCGTGGGCACCGGGTGGCACTGTCCCTGTTGGGCAGCTGGGAGGGGATCATGACCGCAGTTGGAAGGGCCAATTCCCATCCGGCAGCTCATAGTTACTACGATGGCCAAGGTTTGCAGCTACACAAACAAAATCTCACTCTTTTTCTCTGAAAAAGTGGGTAAGAGCTCGCTGTCCTTGTACTGTTTTCCCTTTGGTCAAACATGCAAAAAAGACTGAACTCACGATGGAGCAACTTCCATTTCAGATCAGTTTCTCCTCCTCTACCATGGTCTATTTATTTTTATTGGTTTGTTTCTCATTAAATCCTTCAATTACTCTGCAGTGTAAAATGGTGAAATTATTGGCATGTGCCACCTACATCATGGGTCTGAGTTTGCTTATTACCCTTGCCGAAAATGCCTGAGTGGGATTCGCTTCTGTTGTGGATTGAGACAGAGTTAATAAATATTATTTGGTTTTTTTTTTTTTTTTTTTTTCCCTGAGAAGCACTGCTTTTCTTGATTGATTTTTTTACAGTTGGATTGGGAATATTGATTTATTCACCACTGTTACAATAATTGTATACAAGGAACAAAAAATGTGGAGGTAACATTTCATCAGCTCCAGCAGATTAATTAGTTGTAGTAGATTAGGCACAGTGTTACAGGGAGGATTTGCATTTAGAGGAAGAAAAAGTTTCTTCTTCTTTTATTCTTTTTTCTTTCAAATCTTAAAAAAGCCAAGAGAATTAATAGAGATGTTTACCCTAAGCTTCGCAGTCGTTAGCTGAGGTGGGTTGAACCTGAAGGACAAGAATACACAGAATGCTTGGATAGGATGACTGGGGACCGGCTAGGACAAGTCAAGGGGGCACTGGGATGCCCTCTTTAGGCAGAAATGTAAGAAAAGTAAAAGAATTTGAATATACAAATGTTCGAACAAAATTTCCTTCCCCGGGTTTATTGAGAGCTTCTGTACCAAGGAGTCCTGCAGATTTGCTGGCACATTTTCTACCAAGATGTCACTCTTGAGAATGAGAAGAGTCACTTTCCTCCCCACTAAGACCATCTGGCTGAAAAGCCTTTCAGTCCTGAGAATTATAGTGTCATTCAGTTTCCCTCGAGTAAAGCTGGGCGCGACTGACCAGTGGGCAGGAAGGCCTAGGTGCTGTCCATCCCTGCTGAGCCAGGCTGACCCCAGGGAACAGGAGATGGGCTCTGCACAGCGCCTTCCTCCCCTGCCTCTGGACGATGACTCTGTGTGTGCATTGCCCCCCACCGCTGTGCAGTGGGACAGGTCTGCCGTGGAGGGCCTGGGCCACCTCTGGATGCCCACAGGGCCAGCACCTCTTTCTGATCCAAGATACAATGGAAAAGTGCCACAGAGGGAAGAGCTGACAAAGGGGACAAGAGGAAGCTCAGGGAAGGGACGTGAAGGTGGGAGAAGAGGCCAGAGGCAGCAGGAAAAATGGAAGGGAGGTTGGGTCCAGTTTGTGGAGCTGCAGAGAGGGAGAAGGCTCTCGGGGGTCACCTCCACTCCAGGAACGCAGCTGGAAGGCCTCGTGGGGGGCCGGCTGCAGGTCCTGAACGAGGAGCTGGAGGTGCCAAGGGAACTCCCCCGCCCCAGGTCCCAGGCTGTGGAGAGACGCCGTGTGGGTCAGGGTGGGGAGCTCGCTGGGACCTCGGCCTGCTGTTCCCAGGGCAAGGCTTGGCCTGTTGGCAGGAGCCCCGCCGGGACCTCAGGCCAGGCAGGAGCTCCGAGCGGCCTGAGCCCCGTGCTGCGCCTTTGCTCATCAAGTTGCCGCGGCCGCTTCAGCCTGTCTTCCCCAAGTCCAGAGCAGACCGTCTCAGGGTCTTCTCGTTTGTTCTTTCTGCACGTGCGTGTTGCTTTACTGGCTTTTAATTTTATTTAGCCCCCATTGAACATGTCATGATGGTGTTTAGTTTGCTTTTATACATGTTTCTTGATTTTCAGCTTCACTGAAGTCTCACTGACAAATGGGATCGTATATATTTAAGGTGTACAACGTGATGATTTTGTATAGGCACACACTGCAAAGTGAGTAAGTACCACAGTCAAATTAATTAACTCGCCCATTACCTCATGCAGTTATATTTTTATCCTTTTGGAGAGGAAGCTTAAGGTCTACCCTCGTAGCAGATCTCTACTGTTAACTTGATCTTGATCCCTGAACCTATCCATCCTGGATCTGAGAGCTTGCACCCTTTGACCAACCTCTCCATGTCCCCGCCCAACCCTGGCAACCACCTGTGCAGGAGCCCTGTTTGAGGAGATGGCTAAGATTGTGGTTGACTACGGGCCATGGAGATGTTTGGGCATTGCCACCTTCCGTAGTCTCACGGGACTTGGCCCGGGATCTTGAGAGACTTGAGCCGAGATTGCTGAGCGGGTTGGCGCCATTTGGTTGTTGGTTGTTTGGTGGTGTGTTTAGTGCGTGTTAAAGTCGTTGTTAGAGCCAGAGAGAGAAGTTAGCAAAATAAAAAGCCTGTTTGTTTCCAGTTCGCCTCTGAACTTCTTCCCGCGACTTTGTTGCTCCAAGTGGCAGTCGCTTCGGACAACAACACACCTGCAGCCTCTGGGAGTTCCTTTTGTCTTTCTTCTCAGATTCCACACATAAGGCATACCTTGGTTTTGGATTGTTTGTTATTAAGGTTATGGAGAGTTTATGGTTGCATCCAGACACATTTCATACAGTGACTCTCTTCCTTATTGATGGGGTGACAAGAGTAAGGACTGGCTCTACCCAGTGTGTTTGTGTCCAGTGCAGATATTGCAAGTGTTTAACTTACCTTTATTGTTGGTATAGATAGACATTATCGCTGTAACTGAGTAGGCATAACCAATGAAATCTGCTGCCATCCTGCTTCGTGTTTTGTTCTTAATGTCTGTATTTAAGGAATACACCATGGCTTTGACAAGCATATCCCTAGTGAGACGATTACTACAGCCAGGCAAATGTGCAGGAAGAGCACCTCTTTCTGAAATGGAGATTCAGTGTTGGAGTGACATGGGCATAGGTCTGGAAGCCAGGCTTTGTGTGTGGTGTCGGTGACCTTGCTGAAGTCTCAGTCTCATGCACTCAAATATCATGTCACTTCACTCTGGGCCACTTCCCACCCCATGTCAGACCTGGCTTCCCACAGCTAGTCACCTGGGCTGCAGAAAGCGGGGCACTGAGAGTCGGTCAGGATGGGAGGAAGGCGATTCAGCCATTTCAGGCACTGTTGGAACAAGGACTGAGGCTGTCTGGGAAAAGTTTGAGGGTTAAATGTGGTCACAAGATATAACTTCCCCTTTGAACCTACCGATGGCTCTGAATTTGTCTTCTAATTCTGCACTTTGTAGCTTTCCCAGGCCTACTATTGATAACATCCAAAGCCACAGAAAACTTGGGTAAAGAGCATTGTACACACTTCACTTATTTCTACCCATTGTGTCCTGGGTGTGTGCTTTCTGAACCTTTGAAATTAGGGTGTCATGTCACTTCACTTCCAAATACTTGACCACACATCTCCTGAGAGCTAGGACTCTTTCTCTCATGTGCAATCCTGTTTTCTGACTCAAGAACCTTGACATTGATATAATGAAGTCTCATACCCAGTTTGTGTTCAGATTTCCCCAGTTGTCCCAATCAAATGACTTCCAGAACACTTCTTCCCACAGATCTAATGAAGAATAACATGGTGCATTTTTTGGTCTATAATTCCTAAAGAAATAAGCACCTGGTTACAGTTGATCATAGAGTACAGCTAGCTAGCGTTTAAATGAAGTGTCCGGTTTGGTGATCAGCTAAAGTCTGGAGAGGATGTGGTTGCCCTCTATTTCTGTCATTCAAGATTAGTTTGGGGCAGCTTTATGTCCTAAGTGGGTTGAGTTTCTTCTGCAAGCTGGTTCATGGGTTCTGCAGGGAGAGGAAGGGCCTCGTTGTCACACAAACCTGGGGACATTCTCCTCTGAGGTGAGCGTGTCCCGTGGCACCTTGGAGTGCTGAACACTACCACGCTGAAGGTGCCGAGGAGGGCGGAACTCCATTCAGCTCCTCTCATAAGCTCATGCCACCGTGGGTCCCAGGTGGTGATGTGTCAAGGACACATTGCTAAATGAACTAATTCCTGGCGCAGGGCCGAACGGATGCGCCTCCCGGGAGCCTTTCCTCAGGGCTCTGCTGGGCTGCTGAAGCAGGAGGGCTCCCACCTGAGTCTCCCAGTTGAACCCAGAGCTCCCCATGCGTCTGGATCTTGCATGTCGGAAAGGCTAACGTGCAGGAGCCCTAAATGGGGAGATAGCTAAGATTGCGGTTAGCTGTGAGCCATAAAGATGTTCAAGCATCATCACCTTGCATGGTCTCGCGAGACCACTGGGTGTGGTGGTTGCAGCAGTGTGGATGGTGTTGGAGTTGTTGTTGGAGCCGGAGAGAGAAGCTAGCAGAATAAAGAGCCTGTTCATTTCCACTCTGCCTCTGAACTTATTCCTGCGGCGTCGTTGCTCCAAGCGGCCATCGCTTCAGGCGGCGACACTAACGGTGGATGCTAGGAATGGCCTTCTGGAGAACGTGTCCTCTGGAGTTTGGGGTGCAGTGGCCCCTGGGTCTGTGCGGAGCCATGGGGGGTGGCTCTGGGACAGTGGAGCTGGGAGAGTTAACCGAGGCAATCTGACCTTGGGTTCCATGCTGATAAATGTTGCGGATTTATTCTTGTACACGTGCCCAGAAGTTCACACAATGGCCACGTAGAACAGAATGCCAAATCAGACAAATCCCACTGCTGAGAAAGTGGACTCTATTCCACCAGGAAGATCCTTCCAGGGCATCTCATTTCTTGATGCCAATTGACAGCCCTCCTCTTCTGTCAGATATTTGCATACATAAAACATTTAGAAATGCTTTCATTTATATTCCGATTCAGAGGACTGGCCTATCCACCAAGCCGCTGTGAAGAAGCAAAGCTTCAGGGATGGAAGGAAGGAGGCAGGCTGTATTGGACAGCTGGGGCCAGGCTGGACACGGGCTGCAAGCAGGGCAGGACGAGGGCACAGGCTGGGCTCCAGGAGGCGGCCCCCACGTGCCACCATCCTGACCCCGATCAAAACCATGGCCTCTCAGGGCCTCGGTCCCTGTGCAGTAAGTAGCCTCAGTGTTGCAGCGGCCGCACTGCCTCAAAGAGGCCAGGCTGGCTGGGGCTCTGCAGACTGGGTCGTGGGAGGGCCTCACTGGGCCTCTCCCCCTCTGTGCTGAGGACCCCAGTGTGCACGCAGGGGTGGGCAGAGCGGCTCACAGGCCAACCTCACGCTGACAGAGCACCCCTGGGAGGGCGGCTGCAGGACAAGGCGGGTCTCCAGGGGAACACCAGCAATGCTTCTGTGCACACAGACGGTCAGCTGCCACCGAGGGCCTCGTTCCCAGCCCCCCACAGTTGCCATGGCCGCCGGTGTCTCGGCTGCAGCCCCGGCCCTGGCACATTCGGTTCCCATAAGAGAGTTCTGAACAAGCTCAGAGCTTAACATTTTTGGATTTAGGGCTTTCTTCTGGACAATGGAATGAAGAATTCCCAAACATCTTTCCAATTCTTTGGATAGAATGAACAGATGCTGATTAAAGCATTCTTAGCTGACAGGACGAGTCGGTGGCGTACCCCCTCCGCCCCTCTGCAGAGCCACATAAAATAATTCCAGATCTCCCTGCACAGAGGGAGTCTTTGCTTCACTGGGGATCAGGCCTCTGGAAAGCACACTGCCTCCCCCCTCCAGCCACACAGGGAGCCCTCAAGTGGGCCTGGCCTTCAGATGCTTCTATGCCCCGTGTCCTGCTGACCCAGCAACCCCTGGCCACCACCGACAGCTCTGTGGCCCAGTCAGTCTGTCATCAACACCCATTGGCACCTTGGGTTGGCTCCTGGACCTAGATATTTTTATTTATCACTGTATTCATTCTCTGGGTGCAGAGATTTACTAGATACCACAGTCAGGGACGGGAGCCCCCATCACATGTCCGTCTGTCTGTCTGTCTGCCAGTGTCCACGGCATCCTGCTATGTAGATGGGCTTCCATCCTGGCTCAGCCACTCTGTGGCTTATTTGCTCAGAATTTCTTTCTCCCAGTCGCACCGTCCGGTGTGATAAACAGGAGGAAACCTGTCCTCACACAGCTCTTGTTGGTCTAAGTGGGGTGACATTGACACTCCCTGGCAGAGCAAGGGCACGCTGCCTCCTCTAGCTCAGTGGACCAGGAGTGGGAGGAAGCTGGTGGAGGAAGACCCTCCTCTGGTGGGTCCCGGGTCTTCCAGTGCCGGAGTGGGAGTGCCCCCCAGGCACAGGGCTCCAGCGCAGGCAGAGCTGCTGGCTTTGAGGGAGTGCCCAGACACCCACCCTGTCACCCCAAGTGGCCCATGCACAGCTGCTCCAAGAAGCCGTTGTCTCCACGTGATCTGGGCACTGCTGTTCTTGCACATAGGCACAGCCAATCTGCACCTCTGGGCTCCTGGTTGGCACCCAGCTTGACCGGATGGCTGGGGTGCTCTAGTTACGGGGAGGAGCTAGAGGGCAGCCTGGACAGAGACGAGCTAGCCCTGGGAGCTTCTCGGGGCTCAGGCCCAGGATGCAGGGGCATCCTGTCCTGTGGGCAGGTACAGGAAGAAGGGCCAGGCCAGGTCAGGTGAAGCCCCTTGCCCAGGTGTCCTGGTCTAGTGGGGCGGGAGTCGCAAACAAGGACTGTCCTGCTGGGGCAGTGAGGTTTCCAGAAACTGCTCTGAGGGCCCGCCCCAGGAAAAGATTGAAATTCTAATTTCCTGCCAGGTTTCAGAGCTTCAGTTAATTTCCTTCTCCTACTAGTTGACACTGAATCCGGAGTCCACGGCGTTCCTGGACATTGTTGAGGATCCGGCCTCGGAGGTGATCGATGACCTAATGGGGAACTTCACAGCGCATTTCTGATGAAGCAAAACCCATTTCTGGCCGAGCCAGATGGGGACTGGCGGGAGGAACTCACAGGAAAGATGCAGGGAAGTAGCCCTGGTAGAATCGCATTCGGCCTGTGATCGATCTCCTGCTTCGTCGAGGGAAAGGAAATTAACAGCCAGGATGTGTTTTTCCTAAGAAAGCCCGAGACATCCCAGTCAGCTGCCTTGGCCTGCAGGTCAGCGCCGGCTCCTGCTCAGCCAGGGCCACCACGCCGACGTTCAATGCAAGGTAAATACCTGGGTCCCTGCGGCCCTCAAGCAGACCCAGGGAGACAACCTCCCGGGTCCCCTCTCTCTCTTCCTCACAGAAGAGGCTGCTCCAGAGACACCCACAGCACTGCACGCCTCGGGGTGGGACGAGGGAGGCCTCCAGCCAGTGAGGACCCCAGAGCCGCGGACTCCACCTGGGGCTTCTGAGTCCGCAGCCCTGGCCTGCCTCTTGTGTCCTCCACCGTGTGGAGTCGAGAAACACGAGTGTGCCGACCCCGCGTGTCAGACTTCCTGGCCGACGCTCTGACTGGCCACGGTGGAGGCCGGTGTGTGTGTGTGTGTGTGTGTGTGTGTGTGTGTGTGTTCACACCACCTCCCTGAGCACAAGCTCAGCGCACCTGCTGGCTCACCTGTGCCCTGGCGACAAGGCTGGGGCTCAGGGAACAGGCAGGCTCAGACACGCTCGCTGCCGGCATGCAGGACCACGATGTCGTCGAAGGCCTCCACCCTGTCCCCCGCAGGCTTCACAAAAGTTCTGATAAAATGGCTGCCTTCTGAGAGTGACGTGAAGCTGTCCCATCTCCCAAAGCCCCGGGGACTGCAGAGGGCGTCGAGGACATGGGACACGCTGCCGTCTGTCTGGTGGCCCGCTGTGCTCTTGGGGGCTGACAGCCTGGAGCCCCTGTCCTGGAAGTGTCTTCTCGCCCCTCAGCAGGCCTGAGCGGGGGGCCAGAGGTGGGGAGCAGCTGGCTCGGAGTCACAGCCTGCCCGGAGCTCCCTGAGCTGGCCCTTCCTCCCTGGGGAACGTGGACAGAGCGTCACCTCCTCACGGTGGTTGGGTGGAATGCGAGCTGGCGGGGACAGCCGTGAGCGCGTGCCGCTTTCACCTCCACGACAGTGGCTGGGGTTTGTCGGAAGAACCAGCGTCAGCCCAGGTGCGCTGGCTCAAGCTCCTCCCCTTTCCATGCAGCCGGGGTGGGTAGCACAGAAGGCCGAGGGGCAGGGCAGAGGAGGGAGACGGTGCTGCAGTGCTGCTTGGGCTCAGGAAGAAGCCAACCTGGGTCTCTGTACCCTCTTGCCCTCCCTATCCAACTGGGTGGCGGGAGATGCCACAGAGCCCATGTGCTGTCCTGCCTGCCTGGCTGTGGGCAGTGTCTGGGCTTCTAGGCTCTGACACCCAGTTGCAGGAGCCCTGTTTGGGGAGATGGCTAAGATTGCGGTTGACTACGGGCCATGGAGATGTTTGGGCATTGCCGCCTTCCGTAGTCTCACGAGACTTGGCCCGAGATCTCGAGAGACTTGGGCCAAGATTGCGGATCGGGTTGGCGCCATTTGGTGTGTGGGTTTTTGGTGGTGTGCGGTGCGTGTTAGTCGTTGTTAGAGCCAGAGACAGAAGTTATCAAAATAAAAAGCCTGTTTGTTTCCAGTTCGCTTCTGAACTTCTTCCTGCGGCTTCGTTGCTCCAAGCGGCCATCGCTTCAGGCGGCAACACCCAGTACTGCAGCCAGGGGTGGGGCTGAGGCAGAGGTTGAGGGGCAAATGGTGTCAGCCACAATGGCCTGTCTCTGGAAGTGGCCCTCTTTACTAAGTCTTCCAGAAAAGTTTAGAAAAGCTAAGTCTCATCAATCAAATGCAAAGCCACGGTTGGTCTAGAAGCATCTGTGGGTTTAGATGTGGCAGGGACACCGCAGGACACTTTGGATCATGGAAGATGCCCGGCTGCAGAGCTGGGTCATTCCATGACCAGCAGAACACTGCAGTGACCACTCTGACACTGGGCCTGCCCTGGGGATGCACCCGTCCGTCTCTCCTGTGGGATTCAGGCCACGTTTGAAATCCAACATGCTGACAGCTTTGAGTTTCTGTTTCCTGGAGGTAGATCAAAAAGGAGACCTGAGAAGATGCTGAAATCCATGGGAAGAATCCAGGGGAAGCCACCTGTGCAGCGGGGAGGACGCACAGGCACCTTCAGCACACACCCCAGGCCGCAGCCAGCGAGCTGGCACAGCTGTGCCCGGGAAACGTGTGTTCAGCAGGACTCGGCCGCGCGGCAGTGGAATAGTTTTAAATGTCTTTTCCCTCATAACTAGATTATTCAGTACAATGTCATTTGCCGCCACTGACATTTTCTTTAAAGTCATAAAGGCCTGCATAGTAATAAAAGGACTCGGAATAAAATTAGGAATATCATGTATAAATTATCTTTAACCTTAGCTTCATTTGGACTGTGACTTTTTAGACCTGATCAATTTTCATGAAACTATCCACATAAAACTGTGAAAAAATATTTGATCCCTGGCTCTCGTAAAGGCAGTGGTAACAAGGCTGCTACTTTACCTCTACTTAATGGTGCTGTTGGTGTCAGTCTCTGTGGGCGACGCAGGAAAGCAGGGGATCATTTTGAAATTTAATGTAATTTCCCAGAGCATTGTTAGGGAGAGCATCTCTGTCGACATGCATATTTTATATAAGTGCTGTGTAGTCAAGGACATTCAGCAACTTACTAAATTTTCTGCTTAGTTGGAAAAGCACTCACTCAACACAACTGCAGTCAGTGCTTCCCTGGCTGTGAAAGGGTGAATTGGTTGGGCGCAGCGGTTGCATTTTTCCTTCTTAGATTACTTGCAGTAGGGGCTTCCCTGCAAACATGGGGGGGAGCCCTGAAGCCAGCAGCGAGGGCCTGGGAGCATCTGCAGGCAGCCTTCCCAGCTGGCCTGGGGTGGAAGGTGCAGCTTGCGCTGGTGGCCCAGGTGAGGAAGGATGGAGAGGCCACAGGCATTCGAAAGGGATTAGGAGCCTCCGCCGGGGACTTTTTGAGCCATATTTGTTCTTAGAGCACAGCGAGCTAATGTGCCTCCTCTACTCTGGGTGAGAATACCAGCTTGGAACCCCTCAAAGCAGAAAGGAGCCTCTGCCCATCCTACAAAAGGAGCTAGTTCAGGACGAATGCCTGCATCCCTGGAGGGGCACTGGCCCTCAGGCCTCTCCGGGCACGCCACAGTCTTTCCCGAGCCCTTGCTCCTCTCACCCAGGCCAGGACTGCGCCTCATCCACAAGCTTCCCTCTGCACATGGAGGGCTCGGGGCAAGCCAAGGTGAAAAGGCCAGAGGTAAAACCCCTGCACCCCAGAGGCCGCAGTGTGCAGAGGATGATGGCACCAGCCCCTGCAGACCCCGCCCCCATCCTCCCCAGGTGAGGCTGTGGCTGGAGCAAGTGAAGTCCGAGGTCAGTGGGTACAAAGTGAATGGAATGTTCGCCATTACTCCCCTCATAATCCGAACATTACATTTATAGACCTTCCTTCCAGACAGTTCCCAAAGGGCATTTGCAAATTTAACAAACTGTGGCCGAGGAGTCCAGCAACCTCTCAGGTGAACAATCGTAATTGCTGAACCATGCAACCTCCCAAGCCCCTGCACAGGAGCCTGAAGCCCAAGTTCAAAGCAGGGTCTCCTGTCAGACAGGAGGATTAGCACACGCTGTGCTCCCTCTAAAGGACCCGGCCATCGGGGGCGGCCTTGTTGCTGTGATCAATCAGCCTCTTAGCTCATTATGGAGCCACCATTCTGATGACCTGTGACCTGAGGACAGACGCAGCCCATCCCCTGCTCTCAGCTCAGCCCACCCCACCCTGCTGGGGCGTGTGCTCTTCCCACACCCACTGTGTGCAGATATCCTCTCCAGCTTGATTCGGGGTGTGCATCCCCCTGCAGAATGTGCCCTTGGTGGCTATAGGATGCTGCTTAACGTGACCAGCGGCAGCTCATCCATCCAGTGGAGCTCGCCTGTGCAGGCAAGTGTAGCCCTTCCCTGCAAACCAGACTGCAGGGAAAGACCGGTGCATGCTGGTGCCGGAAAGCCACGTGGCAGGAAGGGGTTGGGGACGAGTGGTGGAGCCAATCGGGACTCTCCACCAGCCCTGCCTGTCCTGGACTGTACATAGCCCCTGTTCCCCAGGAATCCCGCCGAACCAGCTGGACTCCAGTAGAATTTACCAGTGTTCCTTATCAAAGGACCCAGTGAAGAAACCCTCAGAAGTCCAGGGGACACCCAGTGCCCTCACTCCAACCTATAGTGAGGGGATAGGCCTGGGTTTTCCCTGCTCATGGTGTCCCCATGATCCCCGTGTCCACCTTGAAGGAGCCCCAATGAGGGAGATGGCTATTGCGGTTAGCTGGAAGCCATAAGTTCCACCTGATAATAATCATACGCACCTGTAAATGCACGTGACGCACCCGCAAAGCTAAAGGTATATAACCAGGTGAAAGCGGTCAGAAGCGGCCTTCATTCAGTCAGTCGTTCAGTCGTTCAGTCGGTCGGAAGAAGAGTTCGGGTCAGAGAAGAAGAAAAGAGTCAGAGCGGCCAGAACGTAGTCAGAAGAAGGAATAAGAGTCAGAGTATAAGGAAAAGAGTTTAGCTACAGAGAATAAGAAAGAAATGAGAGGAGTCAGAGCAAGGAAGAAGTAGTAGTTGCTGGTTGGAGTCAGGCCGAGGCTGCCGAAGAAGAAAGAAGAAAGAGGAAGCTCTCTCTCTCTCTCTCTCTCTCTCTCTCTCTCTCTCTCTGCTCTCTCTAAGAAAGTAAAAGTGAAAGTAAAGAAGTAAAGAAGTAGAAGTAAAGAGTCAGTAGTCAGAAGAAGTAAAGAGTCAGTGTTAGAGTTTGAGAGGTTGCTAAAGCCGAAGAATAAAAAACCTTCTTTCATCTTCATTCTGCCTCCGAGTTTTTCTCCCGCGGCGTTGTGGCTGTACGTCAAGCAGCTACACACCTGATGCAGAGGTGCAGGGATCAGTCCCTGGGCTGAGGCCCTGGGAAGTGAAATGCAGTTTCCAGACCTGGGCTCAGCCAGGCCTGTGAGCCTTCCCTCTGGATGCACCCTGCCCACATGGCCTGTCCCCATGGAGCACTTAGACACAGGCCTCTGTCACCCTGATGGCTCCCCTCTAGCCAGACTGGCAGCCCAGGAGCTGGGAGCTGGGAGCTGGGAGCTGGGAGCTGGCTGGGCCTTGGGCCCTTTGAACTCTTTGTCACATGAGGACATCGACGCCAGAAGGACGTGTTTCCCAAGAACATGGTGCAGGTGGTGGTGATGGCGGAAGGCCGGCCCAGGGGCCAGGGGCTAGAGAGCAGGGTTCAGTGTGGTTCTAAAGGCAGGAGTCCTCGCGTGGTATTGGCGGGGCTCCACCTCAGAGTTGGAAATGCCACGCCCATGCCCACATCCAGCTGTGGCTTCTCAAATGCCCTGAAGGGCAAGCACGGTCACTGGGGGAGGCCTGCCTCCCTACAGCTGTGAACAGGTGACCCCTCCAGCTTGCTGAGCTGGTCAGACTCCACCAGGGCCCTCCCTGCCAGCCTTTGCCTCGGAGAAGCTGGCTGGGGCTGGAGGCCTGTGCCACCTCACTGGTGAGGAGAGGATGCCGTTTTCCTGGGATGGTGCGTGGATCAGGTGCCACCGACCGCGGGGGTGACGATAGCCACTGGTTCCTGGTCCTGGCCCCCCCGTTCCCCACTTGGGTGCACTGCTGATTCACAGCCATTCTCCTTCTGCAGACAAGTCTGACCTTCACAGCCCAGGGGGGCAGGCCATGCCCAGGCAGCCCTGCGGAGCTGTTCCATTCCCTGCTCTTGCAGGTGGGGGATGACTGGCTGGCGGGGAGGGGTGGGCTGCTCCCAGAGGGTGGTGACAGCCCTTCACCAGGCAGTTGGGGCTTGGAGTTGGCAGACACAGAGGATGGAACACAACAGAAGTCTGTGGCTTGCTCCCAGGGGGCACTGGCTCTGACACCATAATACAAGAGGCTGGAAGCAACCTGGGTGGTGGTGTGCATTCTGGATTTAATTGTCCTTGAAATTGCTACATTCTGGGGAGGCATTTCCCTAGATTTGAGCTGCTCTTGAAAAGGGGACCCCACAACTGCACATCTCTGTGATTAATAAAAGATGCAGGCCCCCCACGTGAGCCCCCTGCCCCACAGACCCCTCTGGTGTGCCTGATGCAGGATGGAGCATTTGCCCGGAGAAGCTGCCTTTCCCCAAGGTCCAGGTTCTTTCTTCTCTGCCTGCTTGAGTGTGCTCCCCCGCTGTAGGTCGGGGCTCCCTGGGAGCCAGGAGAGCTGGCCAGTGAGCACAGTCCACCCAGGGGCCCGCAGCAGCTGTGAGTGAGATCAAGCCTAAAGCCGCTGCTGCTGGTCAGCAGCCTGTGTCCCCCATGGCCACTCCACCAACCCTCATCTTTAGCGGTCCATGGGCACCTTGCTCACTCACGTGGGTGAATTCCCTGGTCCCTGCCTACCCTCCCTCTGCAGGTAGCCAGCCTCAGAGGGCTGGTCCAGGGCTGGCCAGCTGTGTGGGAATCCTTGGGTTTTCTGCAGGGTCCTGAGCGGATAGACGCAGGGTTGTCATCATAGTTGATGATGTCTTGGTCCCAGAGTGCCACAGGTCGGGTAGCTTACAAAAGGAAGAAGTTTGTTTGGCTTGTCGTTAGCAGCCTGGGAAGTGCGAGGGCATGATGCCGGCATCTGCTTGGTGTCTCTGCACCATGATATGGTGGAAGTCACCACAGGGCAAGAGGACAAGGACATGCACTGCAGAGAGCCTGCTTTTATAACAAAGCCACTTCCTGGAGAATAGCCTCGATCCGTTGGTGAGGCCAGCACCCTCCAGAGCACCGTCAGACCTCGCCTTGCAGCACGGCCATGCTGGGAATTAAGGTTCCAACACAGGAGCTTTGGGGGACACATGTAAACCACAGCAGCGACGAAGACTCTGGGAGTGGGGCCTGTGAGCCGGCTGCTTCTAAAACTGATGCCTCGTGACCTCTGATGCCCATGTTCTTCCCTCTGACCTCAACTCTATCTTCTCCGACCTGGGAGCAGGAGGCGGGGTTGTCTGGACACAGATTCCCTCTAGATGGTGACAGAAGAGGGCATGGGGGTGCACAGCTCATCCCTGCTGCCAGCTGGGCCAGGGCCCTTTGTCCTCCCTGCAAGAGCTGCTTCTGTGGTTAATTTGATTGGAGGCCCACAGCCAGCTGCCCCCCACCAACCCTGCCTTCTCCTTCCCAGCCCGCTCTCCAGGCGTGGGTCTCCAGAGAGCATCGTGGCTCCAGGGGCATCCTGGCTACATGCAGTTGGGGTCAGTGGCCAAGACCAGGGTTGGGGCAGCGGGAGGGTTGTGGCCAGGCAGCTGACCTTGAAGTCGAGAGCTGAAGTTGACTTGGAAGTGGGTGAGGACGCTGTGGACAGGGGTCGGGGGCTTGAGTCGGCAGATGTCTGAAGGAGATAGGAAACCCAGCGGCCTACGGAGCTGCAGGGGCTGGGCTTGGCATGGTGAGAGTCAGGACTGGCAAGGCTGGTGGGAACCACAGGGCCAGTCCAGAGGGCTTGAGGGCAGAATTTGGCCTGGCATGGACGTTGGACGTTTGTCCTCGGGTCATGGGCCCTCCTCCAGTGTCTTCCCAGCCCCCTTCCTCCCTGCTCGGGTCCCGTGGCTGAGCGTCCTCCCCTGGTCCTGCTCCCCTTCCCCACTTAGCAGCTCCTCCCCTCCCCACAGCCTGCTGGTCTTAGAAGTCATCAGGCGGGGCCACGTGGGGGAAGCACGCCGGTGCTGGCCACAGCGCGGGCGAGCGGAGCGCTGGCCTTCACTTGTTTGCCGACTGTCCCGGGGCCTGCGTCCTCTTATTCCCCACCCCATCTAGAGAAAGTGCCACCCATTCAGCACCCAGTGAATGCTTGTGAGGTTTGATAAGCTGCCTACAGACTGTCCGACATATATTGGCAGTGACGAGTCTCGCTGCATGTCAGAGACACCTGTGGCACTTTTGAAACATGCAGACACCCTGACCGCATCCTCCACCGTGAGACTGCAAGCTGTTTTGTTTGAAGATCACGTTGACTTGATGTAGTAGAAAATGTCCTCGTTGCTGTGACCCGGCTGTGCCTCTGGAATCTAGGCAGGAGGGTCCAGTGGAGCAAAGAGGCGGTGACGTGGATTTCCCCCTGGAGTCTCCGTTGCAAGTGCCAGTCATTGGCCAATGATTTTTCTGGGAGACATAGTGACATCATCAATAATGATGGTGTTATAGCAAAGAAATAAAAGCCATGTTAATTTCAAGGTCCATTAAGACTCTAGTTTTTTTAAGAAATCAATATTTCCTGGAACATAAATGGGAAAAAATTGGTAGTAGTCGAAATTCTATTTCAAGCTTTTAAGTGTATGACCAGCAAGGGATGAAAACATTGGTCAAACAAACAAACAAAAAAACCAACCAACCTGGGTTTTTAATAATCTCCCTCAGAAATGCTATGTACAAGTATAGTTATTTCGATAATTGTGGAAGCAAATTCATTCCACAGGCACTGGGCTTGACTGAGCGTCCACTTTTGCCAAAGGAAATGTCTAACATCCTGGAACCTGTTAGCAATCAGGAGACGTCACCTCTCCCTGCACAACAGCTCTCTGCTGAGGAGCACGGGCCTCCACCTGGCGGCCCTGTTTAAGTTGCTGTTCTTCCTACTATGGTCAAGAACTCCTTCTGGAACAGATAGGAAAGGCTACAATGAGCAAGAAGAAAACCGCCTGGCACCTGGCGGGTTTCTATCTCCATAGCTGGGAGTCCTTGCCAAACCCTTCCAGGTGTCTTGGTGCCCTCGGTGGCTTGGTTGGTGTCTGAAGGTCGTTCCTGGGCAACAGCAGGCAACCTAGCCTCCTAAGGCGAGGCCCACCGTTGTGTCTTGTTTTCCTGGGCAGAGCCTGTGGCCATGCATGTGGTCAAGGACGGGCCTCTTGTGCCTGGTCTTGGGCAGGTCAGCTGCCTCTAGAGAGCTGTTGGGCCACAGATGGGTTGATTTCCTCCCCGAGGCCCCCAGGGACCTCAGAAGCCACCAGTCAGGATATGGGCACTTCTCAGCACTGGTTCCTGTGTGCCACTCATGAGCCTCAGAGTTAAGCTCTGTGACCCAAAGCACCGCCTCAAAAAGCAAAACTCATGCATCGTCCTGATTTCCTTCCTTCTGGAATGGACACAAGGCCAACTTCTTTAAGTAAATCTAAGTCCAACTTACATGTTCCATACCTAAATGAGCTTGTTCCTAAGCCTGCCCACGAGTGGCTACATTGTGCCAGTGGAAAGAAGAAGTGACAATGTCTAAAGGGAGACTTTTCATCCCTTGGTCACCTTTGGCATGGGCTGGTTAGGAGGTACTTGCCAGCACCACGGCCTTTCCACAGATGATTCTAGGAGCTGCCCCCTTCCTCTGTTAGGCATCTTCCCACCAGAGCCTGGCTGGCCTCCTCCCAACCATTCTACCACCTCCCAGACCAGATGGCAGTTTTGCCCAGAGACACAGTCCTGTGCAGTTTTCCTCTTGAAGACAGAACTCGCTGCAGGTTCATGTCATAGCAGACAAGGAGAAGTTGCTGCTGCAGGTGGGGACGCGTCGCCCTGCCTCTGTTTGGGCCAAGATTGCTGCCTGCGGCGTGCAACGGGAAGTCCTCCAGGGACCTGAGGGAGTCAGGCCGAGGTGGCCCACGTGCTCGGGCTATGGAAGACCTGGCTTCAGGGGAATCCCTTGCTTTTCTTTGGAAGAACGTCTCCAGCTGAGGCAGGAATCTCTTCGGCAGCATGTTGGTAAGCACTGGCTTTCTTTTCTCTGAAAGAGAGTCGGTTTCAGGCCACCATCACTCCCGGCATGAGATATGGGACAAAGGGACTGGCTCTCCTCCGAGTCACCCCTCTCCACCTACGTCAATTTTGCTTTCCTCTGCCGCTGATCATCCCCATCGCCAAGTCCCAGTGCAGATGCCGGGGTCACGGTGGTTCAGCTGTTGTCGCCTCTTTATCCGGCATCTGCATAGGTCAGACTTGACTGCGCGGCCCACACGTCTTTTCAATAAGAAGAATTTGATCTGGTTGTCTTTGGGATTTTGCATATGTCACCATCAGTTTCGACAGCCGAACGTCCAAGGCAAGCCGTCCGCGTCCCTGGCGCTGGAGAGGCAGGACACAGACGATGCCCATTGAGCCAAAGCTTCGCCCGCCCCTGCACCACCAGTGAGAGCCAAGTTCTCCTGCTTCCTTGGGTCCTTTCAAGACTGGCCTTGGATATTTGGGGTAGGGAAACTCCAGCAAGCTTAGGTTTTGAAGAGCAGATGTTTTTGAACAATTCCCTCCAAATGGTGATCCTGAACTTTGATAATTAGGTGCAGATGATAAGATTCAACATGAGAGACTGGTCTATTTTATTATCCTTGAATTTCAGGGCGTCCTAATCCTGACGTTTTCTCTCTACGCGGATTGCTTCTGAAGTCAGTGGGGCACCCAAGGCACAGGGGGAGAGACAGGAAGATAAAAAGAAAAGACCCATTTTCAAAGAGGCTCTACGTCCGTGTCTACGGGACACAAACCAAAGTTTGGAGAGAAAATAAGTGGTGTGTGTGGGCGCGGACAGGGCTCTCTTAATCTGGGAAACTGATTTCAGGCCCATGGAACATTTCATCAAACACTAATGTGAAACCGATGCGCTCATCAATATTTATGAGCGGTTCTCGGACCAAATCCTCCCACGTGGTTGTGGCTCCCTCTCTTCCCTCCCTTCTCTTATCAGTGCCATCAAATAACAGGCTAGGGAAAACATTGGAGCCAAATAATACCCTGTGGTTCAGAAGTGTTGTTTTTTTTTTCTGTAAACATGCTTTCTATCTTCATTTTAGGTATTTATTTTTCACTTGATAGATTTTCGTTCTCCCTAAATCCTGGGAGCTCGTGCCAAGTACTTACCGTCCATGCTGTTCTGTCCCTCTTCACGAGAAGGAACGTGGGAGGAGGCAAAGAGCTCTGGGTTCCCCATGCCTTCTCTAATGTCACCACTGCCCTGCCAAGAGGGTGTGACCGTGGTGGGCTCCATTCCGTAGATGAGAGCCGAAGAAATGGAGGTCTGGGAGGGTCAGCAACTCCCCTGCTCCCTGGCAGAGGCAGAGCTGGACTTGGGTTGAAGGACCTCAGAGCCCCACCCTAGCCCTAGGTTCCTGCCAGGGCACAGCAGGACGGGTGGTCTGGGTGGCCCAGCCTGCTGGAGCCCATGGGACCTGCCCCTCCCTCTCTTCAGGGAAGGGAGTCTGGAAGCCCCGGAGACTGGTGGGAGCATCCCTCTCACTGCCCAATGGGAAGGGGTTACCTGAGCATCTTCCCTGGAGATCCTGCCTCCCAGACGGGAGGGGAGGTGGAGTCGGAGATACCCAAGCCTACACCCTCCTGTTCACTCTGAAGCCGTGGGGCCCTACGCTCCCAGGACTGCCCTCCCAGGGCCAGCAGTGCTGAGGCTGGCCTCCTCCCCTACACCTCCAGTGCCCCTGGTGGAGGACTCCCTGCATTGCGAGCAGGAGTCAGATGCCTGTTTTCTGAGAGCCAGCCATGGAGAGTACTCCTTCCTTAGGAGTCCTTCCTTCCCCTGTTTTATACCATCTCCATGATCTCAGAACTTTTGAACTTGATTTTATAAACCTAGGGTGGAAAAAAAAAGCCCAGCCAAACCTGAGGCTCATTACTCATAGAAACTAATTTTTAAATACACAATTCTAGCATAAATTTACATATAAAGAAGGATCTTGGTTGGGAAAAAAATCCTGTTATCATAACATTGTGGTTGTCATACAAAACCACAGGAGGCACATATGCAAAAGTTATGGTTGCTCGGCAACCATAATTGCCCAGTTTAATGCCTAAGCAGATAGACTGATGGTTGGAATAAGTGTGGGGAAGATCCGCGTCTCCCACCACGGAGTGGGGCGGCGAGTGCGCAGCCCTCCCAGACAGCACGCACAAGGGGGATGATTATTAAAGAGATGAAAATATATTCTGAACTCTCCAGCTCTGCACTGCACTTATCACAGCTACGTGTGCCCCCAAGCGAACGCTCCCATCCTGCCCACCTGGCAAGGACACACCTGTGGGCTGGGAGGCTCGGGTGGCATCGTCACGCTGGCACAACTCCATGCGTGGGGTGCAGGGCAGGGCAGGTCTCCAGGACAGTGTGGCGAGTGTGAGGCAAAGGGACTGGACTCCACACCTGGTGGGGGAAAAGCCCTGGGGGGAAGGGACCAGGACAGCCAGCAGTGACACCAGGAGGAGGAAGCGGGAAGCCCGGTGTCTGTGCAAGCGTCCTCCTGAGCGCTTCCTCCCCAGGCCCCCGTGGGTGTGCGTGGCTACACTCTGGACAGAGCTCAACGCCTCGACCATCTGCTCCTGAGACGAGGCTCCATGAGAGAGGCGGCAAGTGGACACTGTCTAGGACCACGTTCCTCTCCATCAGCTGGATGGCCTCCCCTGCCCTTGGGGAGGCAGGATCTCCAGGGAAGATGCTCAGGTGACCCCTTCCCCCTTGGGCAGTGAGAGGGATGCTCCCACCAGTCTCTGGGGCTTCCAGACTCCCTTCCCTGAAGAGAGGGAGGGGCAGGTCCCATGGGCTCCAGCAGGTTGGGCCACCCAGACCACCCGTCCTGCCGTGCCCTGGCAGGAACCTAGGGCTAGGGTGGGGCTCTGAGGTCCTTCAACCCAAGTCCAGGTCTGGCTCTGCCAGGGAGCAGGGGAGTCGCCGACGCTCTTGGAGCCTCAGTCTCCTCGTCTGCTCTTGAACACCTCCTTCTACAGACCTGGCATAGGTACAGAGAATGGGAGGCAGCGGATCGCCAAGGAACCTCCACCTCTACGCGCTCAGACTCCGACACACTCACCCCTGATCAGTGCATCCAGGGCGAGGTTGAGTGTCCATTCCATCCCTGGATCGCTGAAGGCTTCCCCAAAAGCAGTGCCACACGAGCCAGATGGCTTTGTCCTGGAGAACATCAATCAGCTGTCCCACGGCTTCCTGTCTTCCCCACGGCTTACACTTGTGACTGGGTGATGGTTGTGACATTTTCCCTCACCTCCACCTTCTTTGTCTCAGAGTCCACTCCCCCATGGGAGGAGAGCAACTGTGGGCTTCATCTCATCCTTATCAATGCAGTGGGATGAGAAGAGACAGCCGGGTTGGGCAATCTGATGCTCCGTGGTGCACGGCGGTGCAGTGTCTTCCAAGGGGCAAGGTGAAGGTGGAGGTCACGTACGAAGCTGCTCTTGCCTTCCACCCCGCCTCACAAATGGTGCCGCCTGGGGGTCGTGGGGAGACCTGCAGAAGGTACATCTCGGGAATGAGCGAGTTGTCGCTGGAGCGAGATTTCCACGCTTAGACAGTGGGAGGGCCTCCCTCAGGCTGAACTCACCTTAAAACCCAATCCAGGGGCTGGGGCTATGGCTCAGCGGTCCAGTGCTCGTCTTGCGTGTGTGGGGCCCTGGGTTCAATCTTCAGCACCACATAAATAAAGGTGTTGTGTCCACCTACAGCTCAAAAAAAAAAAGAGACCCAACCCAATCTCTGATTAGTCTCCCTATTTGTCATGAGGGGCAAAACCGCCCACGTGGGAGAGGCACCCACTTTCCGAAGGCAAAGGGATTTACTTCTTCTTCTTTTTTTTTTTTTGGTACCAGGAATTGAACTCAGGGATTCAACCATTGAGCCACATCTCCAGCCCTATGTTGTATTTTATTTAGAGACAGGGTCTCATTGAGTTGCTTAGCACCTTGCTTTTGCTGAGGCTGACTTTGAACTCTCAATCCTCCTGCCTCAGCCTCTTGAGCCCCTGGGATTATAGGCGTGCACCACCATGCCTGGCTGGATTTCCTTCTATCTTGATTTTACTAAAACTCTGTTCAAAAGTCTGTGATATGAAATCTACCACATTGTACATTAGATGAATGCGTTTCTAGGTTCAAAACAACATAAAACTGAAGAAAATCCAAGAAAACAAAGGAAATAAATGAAAATCACCCTGTTGCATTTCTACTTTTTAGAGTAACCATCATAAATACTCTGACTCTTGCCTATGTAGGTTCTTAATATTATAAATTAAAATTTTGTTTTTCTATTTCATTATATATTAAACTCTCTTGTAACAGTATAGGCCTGGTCTGTGTGTAGGTGCTTAACACATGTAATGTTCAAGGAATGATATTCAACCTGAGCATGAGGTTGAAATAGTGAGTGAAGGCACCCGTTAGTTTTTATCAGTGATCTTCCCTCTTTGCACAGAGATTTTCAGTATGTCGACTTTAGAAAAAGGCAGTAGTGACTAGTGACGGTGTCCGCCAGGCGTGGTGCATTGGCATGCTTCTCGTGACGGCATGATAAGCATTATCTAAATAGAGTGTGCCTAGCTCACAGGACACAGTGCTTCCCTCCTTTTATGTCAAAGAAACTCAGTATGCAGTCTGAGCTGAGGCCCACTTATCAGCAGCACTACTCTATCACCCAATGGAATGGTTACATTTATTATGAAAACATTGTTCAACTTAATCACAAGTTAAAATTCACATATGTTAGCCGGGCACGGTGGCGCACGCCTGTAATCCCAGTACTTGGGAGGCTGAGGCAGGAGGATCGCGAGTTCAAAGCCAGCCTCAGCAATGACGAGGCACTTAGCAACTCAGTGAGACCCTGTCTCTAATAAAATACAAAAAAAAAGGGCTGGGGATGTGGCCCAGTGGTCGAGTGCCCCTGAGTTCAATCCGCGGTACCCAAAAAAAAAAAAAAAAAAAAAAAAAAAAAATTCACATATGTTCCGCCCAGAGGGTGCAGGCAGCAAAGCATGCTATTTCCCCATCATAACTTTGTCACTGTGCAGGACTGTTTTGATAACTGCACATCTTTGAGCATCGTCTCTCGCCCTGTGAATTTGAGTTTCTCAGATTTCTTCTTGAAATGAGGCGGAATATAAATAGATAGATCCACAACTTTGCAACACCTTGGCTACAATTTGATGAAGGTTGTCCCAAAGCCATGGGTCTAACGTGCTCCTGCTTGCATGCATCTCTTTAGTGAGACACGTTCAAGGGCAACAAAAAGTATGAGTGAGTTAGTAACCCCACGGTGGCTGATTTCAGTTTTCAAATCTTGAGTTTCCTTTTCAAATCTGTACTGGTCCTGGAGAGATAAATGATCCCACACAAGAGATTGCTCACTGTTACTCTGAGTAGGCCTATGCAGTGTGAGCAATGCTGACTGCTTGAAATTCTCTAAGATCCCAAATAGGTTTCCTAGGGTCCGCCCCTCCTGCCTCAGGCCATTGTCAGGCATCTGCGCTTGCTTTTCTTCCCTGACTCCTTTCTGACTTTCTGCTTCTGGTTGGCCTCCGAGGCTCAACTGCTCTGGTGCAGACTCTTCGCCACCCTGCCCAAGGTTGCAGGAGTGGGTAGATGTCATCCACCCTCTTGGGAGCAAGGTGGCCTCCCTTTTGGCTGAAGATGGCTGCAGAGGTCCTCATGCCTCTGTTCTGCCTCGTTTCTGTATATCAGAATCTGTGCATTCCAACCTGCAGGACACTTATAGACAAGAAAGGGACTTCTGTATTTTATAAGAAAAAAACTGCAGCCTACTGATTCATTCATAAGCACCCACTGGATGTGCAGCGCGTGCAAAGACCATCTCCACAATCCATGTGGATAAACGAAGCACAACCATTCGTGGGTGAGAGCTGGGGATGACAGCTATTTATTGAGGTTCTTTCAGGAATCTGTCACCAATACCTATTTTTGCACGAGTGAGTCTGCCTCTTTATTTTCACAGGCAATATTAGTGTCCATCAATGAAACAGGGCTGCCCATTCCCAAAATGATCCTTCTCCCTTCCCTTTGCTTATGGACCTGCTCCTGACTGCCCAGGCAACAAGGCCAGCTGCCTAGAGAAATGACATCCCATTTCCCTGTGGGCCATGGAAGTCATACTCGGGGAAGATGTGAGTCATTTAAATATGTCGTTGTCTTCCCGAGTCTTACATTTTCATGTTGCTTCTGCAAAGTGCAAAAAGAGCCTGAAGGTAGGTCCCAAGAGCACAGGTTGCATCAAATTCGAGTACGTCCAGCAGCTGTGGTTCAAAGCAAGGACTACCTAGGTTGGGAGAGGAAATAAAAGGAAACTTATGAGATAATGCTTGAGACAGATTGTCAATAGTATGTGGAAAGGCCACTTCACTTGATCAGCTGGGCCGTTTGGAGCAGAATTTTGATTAAACAAGACATTCCGGGCAGGGCTGGTGCGGACAGGCCGTCTGCACAACACATTGCTCAAAATGAATAAATGTGAGTCTCAGGCTCTGAGGCTGGGGATGAAGTGGAGCTGTCAAGGAAAGGCCAAGTGTGCTTCCTCCCCTTTAGACCAGCTCTCTGGTTTATCTGGACCAGCACACCGGAAGTGATCCCCAGCCATAGATTCAAGGAGACAGACAGCCTTTCAGCAATGGCATGGTGCAGGGCTCAGGAAACACCAGGCTGCAGAAAGGAGCTGTCTCGCTTCCAGAGCTCCAGGCTGGTGGCAGACGCTTGATGATTCCCCTGGGCACCGGATGCTGGGCATGCCATGGCTATGGGGCTGGCCAAACTCCTCAGACCCTTCCCATTTCCCATCAACCCCCAAACACAGGAAATTAAGGAATTCATATAGAAGAAATGCTTGTACATTTATAAGTCAGAAAAAAAAAGTGGCTTTTGATACCACCGTGCGTAAACTTCTAGAAAGAATATATTGGGCCCAGCATGGCGGCACATGCCTACAATCCCAGTGGCTTGGGAGGCTGGGGTAGGAAGATTGCCAAGTTCTAAGGCAGCCTCAGCAACTTAGTGAGATCCTAAGCAACTTACTGAGACTCTGTCTCAAAACAAAAAAGAAAAAGAGCCGGAGATGTGGCTCCCAGTTCTACTCCTGGTACCGAGGGGGAAATATATATTTTGGGGTCTGTGACTGGGAAAGAACAGCTGATGAGATTTAATTCTCTCTCTGACCTACAGGACAAGGAGCATTGGCTTAGTATAGCACTGGGCTAGGGTCACTTGTGATGAGGACCGTTTTAACCCCTGCCCTCACCTTGACCCCTGTCCCTCTGGCTGACCCCCGCCATGTTTCCCCTGCTCCTTATTGTCCTACCCAGGAAGAGGGGTATTTCAAGGACCACCTAAAGTGATATATGAGAAATCCCAACCTTTGAGGGGACATGGCCTGGCCAGCCTGATAGCCAGGGGCTGGATGTGGGGTGCTCTGTGGCTTTCTACAGGGAAGAGCCGCAGTGTCCACAAACGCAGGCTGCCGTCTCGCTGGGGAGCAGTTGAGTGGCATCTAATCCATGCAGCAGGGCGCCCACAGTGGACCTGACAGCCACATGCTGTGCTCTGGTGGCCAGTTTGGCTGAACGCCCTAAGGAGGCCATCAGTAAAGGGTGGCTCCTGGCTGGGTGTGGCTGTTGGGTGGGGGTCAGGCAGGGCGGTGCCTTTCCATGGCCCCCGTCTTGGGCCAGCCTGTCTTCCCGGCTCTCTCCACGACCCCATCAAGGCTGGCTGCTCCTCATTCCTCCCCTCCAGGCCCTGTTGGGTGGCCACTCGGGAAGCACCAAGCAGTCGCTGACTTGACCCCTCCAGGAGCCCTCCGCCTTTTAACCAGGACCTCCCGGAGAGCCTTCCACAGGGGGACAGGGCTGTGGGATCTCCCTGCAGATGCTCCTGGCGGTGGCTGCTGGATGCCTGCGACAAGGCACCGCGGGGCTTGACAAGGCCCCGAAGATGCTGGAACTGACAGGCCATGGTGGAGTGGGCCGGATTCCCTTCTGCCCACAGCTCTCGGCCTGAGACGGATGGTCGCGTCCATTTGAACCTGGCTTTGTGTTTTGGAGCAGGCATTTGGTAAAAACTTGCTGGTGCCACATTTTCTGGGAATGGTTTTCCAAAAAGCCAGGCACATGTTTGAGCTGCAGCTAAAACTAACCCTGGCGGAGGAAGAGAGTCTGTCCCTGGCTGCGGGCACCTGGCTGAGCTGTGCTCTGAGCCTCTGTGGGCTGAGTGTCCCTGGGTCCCTTTACCAGTCCCCCACCAGCCACCAGCAACAGCTCCCTGCGAGCGCACGCCTTCGCCGACAGGCGGGGACAGGGGCTGCTGGAACCCAAGGGAGCACTGGAAGCACCTTCTCCAGGTGCCATCCAAGGCCCACCCGATGGCAGTGCCCGCACCACACAGGCCCCTGTGGGGTTGCTGGGAAAGAAGGCAAGAGGCAGCCACTTCTGGGGCTGGGAAGGGAAATTAGGACAATTTATTATTTCCCTGTTGCACTGAGTAAATAGACTTCAAGATAAATTATTGGTGCCTGCAGCTTGCCTGATGCGAAACCCTAAGTGAAAGCAGACTTTAATGAACATATGCCGGCCTGCCCTCCCTCCCCACTTCGCGTCTGCTATTAACTTTCTATGCACTCGGGAACCTTTGGCTCTTGGCCTAAATAATAGGAGAATAATTAGAATAATTACTGGAGAAGGCCAGGTCAAACACCCAAGGATCTTCTCTTAACTGCTTGGTTATCTTTATTTTTTTAAAGGAAGTCTTAAAACCAACCAAACACTAGTCTTTCACATCTAGAATTTTTATGCGATATAAAATGGAATCATTGCTTTGTATCATGAGCTCTCATTCAAAATCATCATAGCGATGAATGACTTGTGCCCATTTAAGTGGGGATGAAAATTTCATGCCGATTGGGGGTTTTGTTTTGTTTTCATTTTAAATTGTTTTCTTAGGCTTCCATGGGGCAAACTGGAAGATGGAGTTCAGATGAATAAAACTTGCCCGAGGGGCTCACAAGGGCACAGGGACCTTGGCCACTTTCCGTGTCCTTCACTTAGTTGTTCTTGAAGGGGTGAGGCAAGAAAAACTCAAATCTAGACCAAGTCCCCCACAGAGCCAATGTCCCAGTGGTGGAGGGGACTGCAGGGGAGAGTCTCGGTGTGGGAAGTCATCGCTGCTGTCCAGGTCCCTCCCCTTGTGTCCAGAGTCAGCTCCATACATTGTAGAGGAACAGGGACATGCCCCCAAATCCACATGCTCTGGAGACTCCTGCCGGTTCCCTCGTCACTGCTAAGGCCACAGACGTTCTGTTCCAGCTTCCCTCTGGGGCCCGCTGCTGCCCCAGACAGGGACCGGATCTCAGCAACCAGGTCTAGGCTCAAGTTCTGGCCTCAGACCTGTGGCGTCTGGGCCCGGGTGTCACTAGACGGCTTGGCAACCCTGTTTCCCAGGGTTACAGGAATTGATGTACTTAGCAGAGTGCCTGGCACCGAAGAAGGGACAAATCATGTTAGCACACTGTTCTGTTGCCATCTCGACATATCACAGCTATTAAATGAGACAGAACAAGACAAAAAGTGGGAAAGGACACGCATCTCTGTGCCTCGCTGGGCTCCCTGGCCTCCTGCTGTGCCATCCTCAGGGCACAGGCCCAAGGCTCTGGTCTTGCACGCTTCCTCCCAGCCAAGTTTCAATGTCTGGGTACAACCACGATAGCAGGGGTGAGGGGAGGCTCGCTCTAAGTGGCTTTTTCCTTTAAAACAGCCACTGGAAACAGACCAGCCGACTGGAAACAGCTTTAGGGGTCGCACAGCAGGTAGGCCTGTGGTGCTGGCCTCGAGGATCAGAGACAGGCAGCAGAGAGAGCACAGCCGAGAGCACGCCCAATGCCACACCCCTGGGTGGCAGGTGTTCAGGAGGGAGCTTGCAGAAGCAGGGTGATGATCCACAGACCACCTGCACCACGTGTCACCAAGGCTGTGGGTGAGGGTTGCCCTGAGCCCAGGTGGCTCAGAAGCATTCCCAGGATGACAGATGACGCTGAGGCTCAGGAGGCAGCCCTGCCTGTGGGGGGAGCGCCATCAGGGTTGGGGTGATTCTTGCCACAGCTCCTGTTTGCTGCCCACATGCCAGGTGGAAGGTGGCCCTGCTTCCCTGGACACTAGGGAAGGACACTCAGGAGCAAGCGATGGCCAGCACCTGGCCGCCGCACAGCCAGGCATCCATCTAGCACATCACTGCATCATTCAAATACTCCTCCTCCTCGTCTTTTGATAATTAATAATATGCATCAATAATGCCGAGCTTCAAACCCGGCTCGACCATAAACTTGACAGACTCCCACCGGCGCTCCTGGAGTTGGCACCTACCCAGAGTCACCAGGAGCCTTGCCCAGGATCACAGGAGACGCCACGTCAGCTGGGAGGGGCAGCAGGCTAGCTGTGGGCTTGGGTTCTTGCCTCTTGTCACCTGGCTAGAGCCGGTGTGCGCAGTTAACAGGGCTGTCCCCACTGCTGTAGATGACCGCATCCTCCTGCACAGTCAAAACACGGGTTGGTTTTCAAGGGTAATAAAATGCTGGGCTCGGTGTGAAGTCGTGTGCAGGAGTGTCCCCAAATTCCGCTCGCAGACCTGCTCACTCATGTGGATGGCGCTCCACCCCTGGCGTCCTGGCATGCCAGCCGCCCTGCCCCTCCTGGTGGAGAGATCCTAAATGAGAACTTATTACCAACCTGTCACTCTCCTGTAATTATCCACAGCCAGGACGCTCTCCGTTGTTTCCATATCATTTGGAATGACATAGAGTAGGCACTACCCCTGTCTGCGTATCGCGCACAGCAAGCTTTGCAGAGACTCATCCATTTGCATTTCGAAAGAGGCAGAGGTCTGACAGAGATTTTTTTGAGCTATTATGAAGCACTTATTAGTAGAAATTGAACCAATCCATCCCGCCCCCCATCATTTCCTTCCTCATAATCATTATTTCTACAAATTCTCTGCACCTTCCAAAAATTCTAGGGCATGCTGTCTAAAAAGATCACTGCTACTGAAAGCATTATTCATTTGGGTTAATATAGCTCCAAATGCTAATGGTTCCTTCCTTAAGATTTTCTGGCGATCATGGAAGGAAGAGCCAGAGGGAAAATGGCTCTATATGTTGCTAAAATATATACCTACGTATGCACATGTGTTTGCACGCATACGTTACATGTATGTAAAATGCAAGAAATGATGTGGGGGTGCATACACAAAACACAATTGCACATGTGTATAAACGTGTGTATATGTACGTATAAATGTTTGTGTGTGGATGTGCTTATGTGTGTTGTATATGCATGTGTGTATACATACCGTGTGTCCTTTAAATAATGACCCAGTGAGTGAGGAAAGGCCCACTGTTCATTGCGTGTTCAAAAAGAAAATCATACACAAAAATGAGCTCAGTTTGGGAGCAGAGAAAATGCAGGGTTTGGAATGTTCCCAGCTGCTTGGCATTAAAGCCCTGGCTTTCATAATTAGTCATTTCGGTGCTGTTTAAAAATACCTCAGTGTCAACCAGAGAATCCGATTCCCTCCTTGTTCTCAGCACAGGGGCAGCACAGAGAGCAGGGTTTTAGATTGTCCTCCCGTCCCTCATTGTCACCATCCCCTTTGCTTTGCTTTGCTTTCTGCCTCCTGAAGGTTCCCAAGTTCCACCTCCTGGGTGTAGGTGCACAGCTGTCTCCAAGCGAGCCCCGCTGGGCCAGGGCCAGCTCCCAGCCACTCTCAGGGTGAACTTCTTTGGTCTTCCTAGGTCCCCAAGGTGTCCTGAGGAGGTCTCGCCTGGCAAGGCTCCTTGTCTTCTTGAGGCCCAGGTAGCATTACACGATCTAGATGTTTTCGCCTTCAAATGGTCCTGGGCCGGGTCTGGGGTTGGCAGCCCTCTCCCCACCCCTTCCTCTGCCGGCCATGGAATCCTCCCGCGTGGGCTGGTCCCAGCAGCCTCACGGAACTGCCTGTTGGCTTGGCCTCCTTTACCTGAGAACCCTTGGTGAAGTCTCAGGCTGACCCTCTGTCCTTCTGTCCCCTCACACAGTGCCGAGGATGCTCTTCATGGCACGGGTCCCTGGCACCATTTTTGCTGGGCCCCGCAGGGCAGAAGTGGCTTGCCAGTGAAGCAAATGTGCCCCAGTCCCCATCAGACAGGAGCCGGAGCAGGGACTCGTTAGGATATTCCCCACAATGCCCTGGGGAGCTTCCCGTGGAACATAGAATTAAATTCGAGTATGATCATTATCATCCATTATTATTTATTGCATGCCCACCGGTGGCCCAGGCACGCTCTGGGTTTAATGTTTCAATAAGACCTTATTTGTACAGTTCCCATCAGGGTCCGAAATTTCAGTCCTCATCCAAATCACCTTCTCTGTGATGCTCAAGTGATTTTTAGACTCGGATTAGACCTTTCCTGCCTCTCATTTCACTCTCTCTTTAGACTTCTCCTGCAGGTGCTCTGATTGTCTTTTTATTGTCTTACATAATGTTCAGAATGTTCTTTCCTCTCCTTCTTTTCCACTTTTCTCTTTGCCTTTTGTCCTTCCCCGTTCCCTCTGCTGACGGGCTAAATTCAGTCTCTCTGCCACTCCAGGTAAACCTGGTGGCTGGAAATTCACCTGCATTTCTTCATGCCACCTTTCTGCATTGAACACGGCCTGGGTGGGCTTGCGTGCTGCAGGGCCACAGGATCTGGCCAGGGCTTCCCATCGTTCTCCACAGAGCATCTCAGGACTGCAGTGAGCCCAGCTGTGTAGCGGCCACAGAGGTGGTGGAAGGGGAGAGAGCCCTGGAGAGCCAGGAGGGCATTCTGCCTGCCGAGAGGAGGGCTCACCTGTGGGGCTCCAGCCTCCTCGTTCCCTGGCACTGCTCTTGGATACCACGTGCAAAATTTCAAGTTGAATTTAAGCAAATTAGGCTTAACGTGAACCAATAACCATTTCTGAGTTCATTAAAGAGTTCACAGACACTGTTTGATGAACGTTTATTGTCTGAGGGAATCCTGACTGCTTCTGTCTGAATGCCTTTAACAGGACAACCCAAGTGCACGTATTTATCAGGGCTTAGTGGTAGATGAAAGCTGGGATGTGCTTTCAGACACAGTCTCTTCGCCGCTTAAAAAATGTCCTGCCACTGGAAAAGGAGAGTGTGGAGCTACCGTGTCAGACTTCAGCTTCTGTCTTTGGAAAACTTAGTCTAAATCAACCAAAGACAAGTGACTGCAAATTATGCTGAGCGGCAGCGAGGTAAGGTCGGTGCGGCCCCATTCCAAGGACCGTTTATCAAACACCACTGACTGACACCCGCTTTCTTCAGATCTGATAGATCACACGATGTAAGCAAGAAGAACAGTGGCATCAAACAAACCCCCCTCCACCACTTTTTGGGATGAAATGCAGTCGGGGAGCCCCTCTCTGCCCTCGCTCTGTAATCCTCCTAAACTACACCTGCCCTTGGGAGCGGTGCACTCGGCTTCAGAGAAAAAGAATTAGTGTTTCATTTTCCAAGCCTGTCACACCCCACCTTAATGAGCACTTAAAAGAGATGAATGTTCTGGGAATGAAAAGATTTATTTGAGATATTTAAATAATCTCTCTGAGCTATAACTAAGCGACACACTTGGCTCTCACAATGATATTTTTCTGTTATTTTTGATAATCTCCAATACAAGTTTGTTGCCTGTCTTGCCTTTGTGCAGAGCCGCCTGCGTGTTGGCGCTCGCAAGGCAAGCAATGGGGACGGGGCCGATTGAAAGCCTTCACCCCCTCCCGTGTGCTAATCAGGCCAATTAAGACATCCCACTACGTTTCCCAATGTAAACAGCTAAACAAATATCTGATTAATTTTTAAAAAATTAATTGTACACCAGACCTTCCATACTTTACAGCACACTAAAAATCCTTGTGAGAGTTATGGTGCCGTCCGTCACAATCAGCCATGAAGTACATTACAAAGGTAATGTGGGTTTAAGAAGGAACTACTGCAGAATGTATATTTTCATTATCAAAAACGTTAAGCCATTTATCCTGAGGAGTCAGAATAATCATTAATGGCTGGGAATTTATGGTGCCAGATCTTAAACTAATGTGAATGATTCCAGGTGTTACTAATGGCTCTGGTGAAATGTGCCAGTATCCAAGACTTCCACTAAATCTGAGCTAATAGTCGGACGCTTAATCTGGACAGATGAGCAGCAATTCCACGGACACACTGATTGGATTCTGAAGGCTTAAATGGCACCCACTGTGAAGGTGCATGGTCAGAAAGCAACCCAGAGGGCGACTTAGAAGTCACCTCCCTCCTGAGTGCCAGTCCCAGGGCTGCAAAGGTTGCCTTCAACCTGCTTGCAGATGATGCAGTTTTTAGGTGCCTGCTTACTTTTTGTGACATAGGCAATAACAAAGTTTTAAAGGCTGATGTTGGCTCGTAGCCTTTCTCTCCAACATTTTTAGAGAATCCTTTGATGTGACCCGACTGGACGGTCAGGGGCTGGCACCAGTGGGAGGTTCTGAGCCAGGTGGCTGTTCTAAGGGAGTGCACCTCATGCTCTCGTAACACAACTGTGTGAACGGGCTTTGTCCTAGGCCTGCGTGGCTCCCTGTCACCCGCACCCCAGGGCCTCTGTCCACGGCCTGCTGTGGTCGCTGATGGATGGTGTTGGCTGAATGGAATCGGGAAGAACCTTCTCTGATTCTGAGTCAGAAACACAGAAGGGGCTGGATCCAAGTGGTGTCAGGCGCAGGCTGCACTGTGTGTGCTAGAGGCTGGTGAAGTGGGCGCCTCTCTGGCCTCTGCCCGTCCTGCTCATTAGCAGTGACCACTGGCACTGGGAGACCCACTCCCTTGAACACGGACATTCCTGACTGTTGTCAACATCCTTTGAAAGCACATAAAAATAAATTATCCATAGGTTTACCTGTCGGGAAGATAGATTCGGTGCATCCGACTGTTGCAGGCATTTCAAATGACAGGGGCGCCCATCATGTTCCCGTAATAGGGTCAAACAGCTGGACGGGGATTTAACTCTCAGCAAGGCCAGAAGGGCCGAGCACTTGTAGGGGAGGATGGATGGAGTGAGCGGAGGCAGCGGGACCTGTTTATTACAGCGTTTTTCTGCTTCACTGCAGACCTGTAATGATCGCCACCGAGCTGGATTGACGGTTGCCCTCTTGCGTGGAGCGCTGCGTGGGGAGTGGGCGAAGGCAGCCGTGTCTGCCTGCTGACCTATCGCTCGGCCCGTCCAGAGTTCAATTTACTTCTCCTGACAAGTGGCGCGGAGCCGGAGTGGGATGCCTTTGATTGGTCCATGTAGGTTAAATAAAAATTGGTTCAATGAATATTTCAAAGCGCCTTGTCTGGATCAGGTACTGTGATGACGGGACTTGCGTTCTGTGTGCGGGCCTGCAGCCCCTCCTCCGGGGCCTTTCCTGGGTGCCGGTGGACCTGCAGCTTCAGAGGAAAACAGGAAGATAAAATGGGCCATTCGCAGGTGAGCATGTGGCTCTGACGAGCCGACTCTGTTCCTGTAACTCCAGCTGGGACACGTGGCCTGGGAGCTGGGCCCGCCTGTGGATGAGGAAGGCCAAGCACCAGGCTCTGGCCTGGGCCGTGGTGTCCCTGGGAGGCTCAGGGCTGGCTTTTTCTCAAGCCCAAAGTGTGCTTTGGTGAAGTCACGTTTTACTCTTTTGCTCCCGTGTGCCCACCACTGTCCCCTGAGGATTTACTGAAGGCCCTGGACAAATACTCCGCAGAGTTGGAATTGGCACCTTTGCCCCTCTCTGTCCATGTGTCCACCTTGAGGGGTCCACAGAGTGATATTTTTATGCAGGTCCCTCCCTAATACCATGCTTGGTTCTGTTTTGTTTCTGGTCCATGAAAACATAGAGGAGGCAGGAAGCCCCTGGCCAGTGTGCTGCCCTCCGGAGCTCACAGACCTGTGGGTGGGACCGAGGGAGCCAAGGCCACAGGCAGGAGGGTGTGGGGCCGAGGGGGAGCGAGCAAGGTCTCCTCAGTGCTGTGCCTGTCACCTGCGCCTTCTCTCCCTGGTGCAGGCACCAGGACACGGTGGCAACCTTGCCTTAGCTTCCTTCCTGGTGAGGAATCTCCCAGGGCTGCAGAGAAAGCCTCGAGGGGTGTCCCCGAGTGAGAAAGCAGAACCGAGCGAGCGAGCGCTGCAGGACCTGCTCCACTGCAGCCCCAGGGGACAGAATCAGGGTCTCGCAGGGCTCCATGGCCCTCCTCTGGGTTTTCTCTCCTCTGGGTAAAAGTGCCTCGGAGCTCCCAGGAGCACAGGCCGAGCAGTCCAGCACATCCTGGAGAAGTTGCCTGTCTCCAGCAGGCCTCACGCGGGCAGAACGGGCGCTGGGCGCTGGGCGCTGGGCGCTGGGCGCTGGGCGGGGAGCACATCGCTTGTGTGGCGAGGAACTAGCATTGTATTTCCAAATAATGTCACCACAGCTCATTTCCAGTGCTGACTGCAAAGGTTCTTTCCAGCCTCTGCCTTCATCTGCCATCGCGAAGTCACACGCACAGCAGCCCATCCACGTGGAATGCTGGGCTCACAGTCCGGAAGGCACCCAGACGCCCCTTCACTAGAGGAGAGGATTCAAGGCTGGAGCTCTCTGGCACAGGGCCCAGCAGGTGCCAAGAGCTTCTCCTGTCACCTCAAGGCCCTGTGCTGGGGGCAAGGCCCTTCCCCGTTGCCAATGCTAAGCCCTGGTAGCTCCAGAGGTGCTGGTTGCAGGCCCTGCCCGAGAGGGCAGAGATCTGCTCCCTGTGCAGGTGGAGGCCTCACGGGTGGTCTTTCTTAGTTCCAAAGTTGGCAGATCACAAGGACATACCCACCGTTCACATTTTGTTTGAAATTGTATTAGATTCTCCAACCAAGATTTAGTACTGTTCGTAAGTTTGAGTCTCTAACCCTTCACGTACTCATGGCAAAATTTTAATTGATTTGAATAGTCAGGAGAGCACCTGGAGATACTTCGTACATAACACAGAAATCATGTGTGTGTCCTCGGCTCAGCACGGCCCCACTGCACCCAGGGGCAGCACCCCTCTGTGGGAGGGTACCTGCAGGAGCCCTGTTTCGGGAGATGGCTAAGATTGCAGTTGACTACGGGCCATGGAGATGTTTGGGCATTGCCGCCTTCCATAGTCTCACGGGACTTGACCCGGGATCTCGAGAGACTTGAGCAGAGATTGCTGATCGGGTCTACGTCATTTTTGGTGTGTTGGTTGTTTGGTGGTGTGTGTGGTGCATGTTAAAGTCGTTGTTAGAGCCAGAGAGAAAAGTTATCAGAATAAAAAAAGCTGTTCGTTTCCAGTTCGCTTCTAAACTTCTTCCCGCGGCTTCGTTGCTCCAAGCGGCCATCGCTTCCTGCGACAACAGGTACCATGGAAAGGGCAGGCAGCCAGGTTAGGGCACCACGTGGCACACTATGACTTACACAGCCACAGTGTTCTGGCTGCCGATGGAACGAAGCTGATCGAGAGATGGACAGATCATTCAAGTGTACCACTCAGGAAGGTAAGGAAGGAGCGGAGGGCAATCCGCGGCTCTGTGCCGTTTATGGGAGTTACAGGGAGCCCCTACAGAAGACGACATTTAAGGAAATGTGCACACAAAAGTCACCTTGGTGTGGGTACTTCTGGGACTGGGGACCAAGCAGGAGTAGACAGGAGAGCAGAGAACTGTTTCCTCAGGTGAAATGGGAGGGGGTCTGGCGCAGACAGCGATGACGGCGTCCGAGTTTGGAAAGAGGAACTGGCTCAATTCTACCCTCCTCCCAAACAAGGCAGCCCAGACCAGTGAGTGAGTGATGTGGAAGATTGCTTCCTGACCGTCAGGGAGGAGAGGAGGGTGGACTTGGCACTCCTGGTGTTGCAGGTGCCTCAGCACCACACGGCTCGACATCTTGGGGACGGTGACACCTGTCTGCTCACCACGGCTGGGGCCTTCCTGTGCTATTCAGCCCCTACTTGGAGTCAGTCAGGCTTTCCAATGATCTCCAACCTAAGTTCTTATCATTCATCCTGGCTCTTTCGTAGTTTAGAACTAAAGATGCCTGTTAAGAATTTTTAGGCACTGGGGACAGTTGTCCAATGAGAGAGAGGCCTTTCACTCCTCGCCCCAGAGGCTTTCCAGGGGTAACCACATGGCCAGTTTTTCTCCTACTTTCCAAGTTTCTATGTGTGCATGTCCACGCAGGTGATACCATCCCGACATTAGCTCCATATTGACTGCGATTAGTTTAATGTGGGCAGTGCCACGTAATTGAAGGAGAACCCTCCCCAGTGGTGCTGGAGGCTGGGAAGAGACTGCTCTTCAATTTCAGACCCAACAATACTGAAACTCAGAAGTCAAACATCCCGTGTCCCTAAGTGTGAGGCCCAGCCCCAGCATGACGCTTGGCTGAGTAGGAACTAGAGTGGTACCGTTTCTAGGCGCTCCCAGCTACAGCGGCCGCGGGTCTCAGGCGAGGGCGGCTGCATGCAGAGGCAGTGTGTGTCTGTGGTGTCGCGCCTCCTCCTTTCTGCCCCTTTCCCTCTTCCCACAGCCCTGTTCTCCATTTCTCGGTGTGGAAAAGGTGATGCCTACAGCTGCCACCTGGTGGTTGCGGTACCAGGGACAGGGTGTCCTGCTAGCTGTTGCAAGGGTGGCTATTTCCCAGGCACTACAAATCTTGCCTTCAGGAAATGCATGTTCCAATGTGGCGGGACTGACAGAGAAAGCAGGGAACGAGCTGCACGAACCTGAGGCCCCAAGAAGATGGCTCCACGGGACCCCCAGGTGGTCTCCAAGCCCGTTACTGTTCGATGGCACAAGTCAAACTATTGTACGTGCAGCCTCACTGAGGCTGCAGATGCACACACGCAGTGTTAGTGCCGCATTCACAGATACACACACACATGCACGTATGTACTGATTATTATATTCTGTCCATTCTAAAACACAGAAAACATAAATTAGAATAAATGAAAAGCACAAACACGAACTGAAAAAGCTCTTAATGGCCAAAGCTACAACATGAAAAAGTAGCATTAGGTTATAATCAAAGCCTGAAATAAATATCTATGAGTCCATGGTGATATGAATAAACGCTAGAATAAAACATGAATATGAGAACAGACGGACCTGTGAGGCGTTCATCCTAAGTGGCGTGGCACTGGGGCACCACCCCACCCTGGCTGGAAAGACTGCCGCGTGGGAGGGGGAAGGGCGGCGTGGTGGTGGCAACCCCGAGTGCCCCTCAGTGGGTGGCGGAGGTCAGTGCCCACCGTGGTGAGCACGCTCGCCCTTGTCCTCTTGGCAGACATGGCCAACGAGCTCTTGGCCTCTGACATTGTCCTCGGCCTCACTGTGGGGGACAGACATGTCTGTTGAGGGACGTTCCGCACCCACCCGGCCAGCGCTCCTTGAAACTGTTCCGCTCATCCCGATCAGGAAGAGCTGAGAAACAGTCACACCCAAGAGGATCCTAAGGAGAGGTGATGACAAGGGTCACCTGGGGTCCCGGGTGGAGTGAGGACAATGGGAGGGGCAGGGCGTTCTGAACGTGCCCTGCAGCCCCGGTCCCCGCTGCAGCCCCGGTCCCCGCTGCGAGCCTGCCGGAACACTCTGCACTCCATGCTCAGTTGTTCTGAGACTCTGGAACTGTTCTAAACTAAAAGGTTATTTAAAAATTAGCAAATTTTTAAAATCTACAAACAGACGTTTAGGTAGTTTCTTCCCACCCCAGTGAAGTGTCTGCGTAGGGGGTCCAGGCCACTTCCCTGTGCAGAGAAGATGAGCTCTTATCGAGGGACCTGCAGGGCAGGGCTTAAGCAGCCAGCCTTGGCTTCCTCACGCCTGAGAGGGGGTCCTCCTGTCACCCTCTGGGACACTCAGTCTCTCAACAGAGTGTTCTGTCTCCAGCTACCGCAGTCTTCTTCAGGGAGGGTCTGATGGCTCAGACTCACAAGCTTCATGAAGGAAAATGATGTTAATAGTTTTTACAAGGAATCTGAGACTCGGGGTGCGTATTGCATTCCTGTGGCTACCTTGACCAAGCAGCACAGACAGGTGTCTTCAAACCGTGGACCTTTGTTCTTACAGCTCTGGAATCGGGGTGTCAACAGGTGGCTCCCTCTGAGGCCTGCAGGGGGGCCTTCCTGCTCCTCAGCTCTGCAGAAGGTCCTGGCACCCAGCAGCCCTGCAGCCTCTGCCTCCCTGCGTGGCCTCTGCCTCCCTGCGTGGCCTGCTGCCTCCCTGCGTGGCCTCTGCCTCCCTGCGTGGCCTGCTGCCTCCCTGCGTGGCCTCTGCCTCCCTGCGTGGCCTCTGCCTCCCTGCGTGGCCTCTGCCTCCCTGCGTGGCCTGCTGCCTCCCTGCGTGGCCTCTGCCTCCCTGCGTGGCCTGCTGCCTCCCTGCGTGGCCTCTGCCTCCCTGCGTGGCCTGCTGCCTCCCTGCGTGGCCTCTGCCTCCCTGCGTGGCCTGCTGCCTCCCTGCGTGGCCTCTGCCTCCCTGCGTGGCCTCTGCCTCCCTGCGTCCGGCCTTTCCATGGGGTGCTCCTCTCCAGACGGCTCTCCCTCCTCCTGTGAGGGTCAGCAGCCCTCCCTCCCTCCCAGCCCAGCTCTCTCAACCAGCCCTTCTGCTCTGCCTCGCAGTGAGGGTTCATCTTCACCCAGTGAGGCAGTTTGGGGCCCATGTGGTCCAAAATGGATGCTTTGGGGGTAAAAAGGAAATGCAGCCCCCAGCTTGGCTGAAAGGGCCCAGTGGCCTGAGCATGTCCTGGGCTTCTCGTGTGCGGCTGGGCCCCACTGTGGTGGACTGGCTGGGGTGGACCTTGCCGGGTATCCAACTCCCACTGCCTTCCTCGTCTCACCAGTGAAACCCCGGGAGCGGGGTCTGAGGAACGTCTGAAGGAGAGCAAGCCCTCGCTCCCCCAAACTGAAATGCCTGACATCATGTTTCCACGTACACCGGTCAGAAGGGACCTAAACCTAGGTGTGAGAATTTTCACATGTTGCAGTGTGGTCAGACGCTGCTGTCTCCGTTGGTCTCTTCTCTCCTGGCCAGGCAGTGCTCACCACGTTCACAGGCTACCCTTGGTTGGGCTCTGGGATCAATGCGCCAATGGGCGACCACGTGCAGAATCAGTTAAAAAAAAAAATGATAAACACACAAGACCAGAATTCCTAGTTCAAAGGATATCACAATTCCACACCTTTGGGTATGTCATAGAATGTTCCAGAAAGGTTTGCCCAGTGTACAATATCCTGTGTCATGGGGAAGGGAGTTGCTTCACCGTAGTCTAGCCAGCCTCAGGTGCTGCTGTTTCTCTTTATCAATTTAACAAAAACAAACAAAACCATCCTGTTCAGCTCTTTCCTTGATTTAGCACTTTCACATTGAACTATAAACTTCACCAGGAGGGAAGATGTCTATTTTGGCCACAGTAAATGATGATGGATAAGAATAAGTGAAAGAGTGTGGGCTCTGGCTCCAAGCAGTGCAGAGCCAGTGTAGTGGACCCAGTGGGCAAAACAAGGCCTGGGCCCTGGGGATGTCCAGGCCAGGAGCTTGGGAGTGCCCATCGTCCTTCCTGGGAACTGTGCTGTGAAGCAGTCGCCCCGGGGTCACAGGACGGCTCTCCACTTACAGGGGAGAAGGCTGAGTCCAGGTCACGGAGCTGCCCTCTGGGAGCTGATCGGAATCTCTGAGTGTCCTGGTCATCCTGCACCTGGTCTCCGGCTGCGGAAACTGACCCTGACGGTGCATGGGGACAACCTGGTGTCAGCCAGGAAGCTCTGCTTCCGGTGTCATACGCCAGGGTCATCCACACAGTGTGGCCTCTCCTGCTCACCCTCCACTGCGGGGCCGCAGGCCACTCCTGCTGTGCTCCCAAACAGCGGAGGGTCACTTGGGTAAGAAGCGACCAGGAGAGGAGGTTTTCTCATTAACTGGCCTGAAGAGTTGTTGCCCACAATGAAGCTGGGTAATTGCCATTTTTAATAGGGTTGATTTAGCAGCAACAATTTTGCAATTTTCTCTTTTCCCTGGGGCTGTCACCTGGGCCCCTCACACCTGGGAGAGAGAGCGGGCTGGGGCTGCTGGGGCCCAGCCAGCTCTGGGGCAGGGTCAGGACGCCTTAGACCACCTGGGGGCTCATTAGCCGGCAGCAGAGGAGCCCTGAGCTCTGAGGGGGGAGCTGGAGCAGGCTCCCCTCGGGAGGCGGGGTCCTGGTCCTCGGGTGGCACAGCAATCCTGCCTGCCAGGCTCCACCCCACACCACGGCACCCCCAGCCCCACAGTGGAGCCCTCCCTGCAGGGGGCACTCAGGCCTGGCACCTGCGTCCTCCGCATGCACCGGAGGGAGGAAATGGCCACTGCGGGCCACTGCTGGGGCACTGGCCGTCTCACTGCCTGAAAACCAGATGTCCAAATGCTGAAGCCACAGGAAGGGCGGCTCAGCCAGGCACACAGCACTCGCCCGCAGCTCCCGAGGCCCAGGGGCACAGGCTTCTCTTCTGCCCTGGCCTCCTGGCCGCTCCCAGGGGAAAAGCTCCTTCATCCGCTCCCAGCAGCCACCTGGGCCTCTGTGCACACCATCCGGGTTCCTTTGCCTGCGTAGTGATTAGTACGGACATCTGTCGAAGTGTCCCTCCTGCTCTTGGGCTTGTCTTTCCTGTCACCAGAGCCCTGCTTGCGTTTCACAGATGTCACATCTCGCACGAAGGCACTCTGTGGGGTGGGGCTGGACTCGCCTTCACCGTGGCGCGGTCTTGACTTGCGGGCACTAGGCCCACGGCCTCCTCAGCCGGAGCCCTCCTGTCCTCACGCACAGTGCGCTGGACAGAGTGGGACCTTCGGCAAGTGCTCTGGTTGTAGAGGGCCGTCTCCTGGCGTGTGCCCAGCAGGGTGGCTGGCTGGCTGTCCAGGTGGCCACCTGCCCTCCTCCCAACCTGCGAGTTCATCTGTTGCCTTGCCTGGGAGGACGTGAGGCTGGAGGGGCCAGAGACCCTCCCATAGTCACAGTCAGGGGTCTCTCCTCTCCTGGGAATGGGAAAGAACATGTTTCTCTGATGAAATGCCCAAAACCTTCAGGGCGATGGTCCCCACGGCCAGAAGGTCCCTGTGCCCCCCTGGCTGTCATGCTGCGGAGTCCACCCACACGCCAGGGCCTTGGGACAAGGGTGGAGCCACAGCCTTTTCCCAGCCCGTGTCTGCTCTCCCGCGGTCTTCAGAAGGGCACGGTGACTTCCATTCTGAACTGCTCTGCCGGCTGGTGTGGCCCCTGCTCTGTCGTGGGCTGAAGCAGGCATGGCTGTCCCATCAGCCCGCTCTTTCTGAGGTCAGGAATGAGCGGTGAGAGCAGAGGCAAGCTGCCAGGGACTCGCCCACACCGGGTCTGCAGGGCAGGGCTGTGTGTCCTGGAGGCTCATGCCTGGTCTCCACGCTTCTTCCTTTGGATATCAGTGGTTTGAAGACTTGGTACCTGTCCCCGGGGTTCTGGAGCTGAGGACGGCACAATTGTGCTCTGCTGTTTCACATCGTGGTGCAGAGACCTCAGCAGACAGGAGGCCAGAGGCCTGGGGTGAAACCAGAGGTGCTGTGCGGCAGGACTCCTGGGTCCTGGAGCGGGGAGTGTGAGCGGTCCTCCTGGTGCCCGCTGTGAGCCCGTGGCTTCCCTAGGGACTGTGTAACCCACCCGCGACTGAGCCCAGTTAGAAGGAGGCTGCCTAACTTTAAACAAGTGGGGGGCCCACGGAGCATTCTCTGGTGAGCTACAAATTTTATGCCCTGGCACTTTTGAATGTCGTGAGGCCGAGCACACACCCAAGCCCCAGCCAAATACACTAATGCTGAGAATTAGTTTAAAAGCACATGAGAGACTGGGAAAAAGAAAATAATTTTTAGGACTTAATAATTTAAAGACCCACTTCATGCTCACGAGGTTGGTGGAAAATAAGCTGACATATCACCCTGGCAAAGGCATGGATTACCTTTTCATCTCATAATTAAAATATTCCAGAGGTTCTGATTTATAGGACATTAGCTCCCTTTCAGCAAACCTCACACCATGTGCCCTTCCTTTGCCCAAGTTAAGAAAAGACTTCTCCATGGAGACAGTCAATGTTTTTAATAAAAAGTTGATAATCCATTTTCTGCACACACTAATGTAACTTGGGTTAAACCTGATGATGATCGTATTCCTCTGTGCGTGCCGTGTGGGGCTTTTCTTTTCTTGTAGTTTGAGCCAGGGGAGTGAAGAAAACTTACAACATACAAGGAAATGACGTCACACTGGCCTGTCTGAACACACATCTCATAATCCATGTGTGTTGAAAGAGGATGCTAATTAGGACCTGGATACCAGGTTCTGGGCCATGGGCTGGTGTTCTAGGCATGGAGCACGGGAAGCTCTGCCTCAGGTTCTATTCAAGCTCACCTTACTGAAAAAAACCACAGTGTCTGTGTAGACCATGTGTGTTTTCATCTCCTTCAATTAGTAAATGGGTAAACAAACTGTGGTACATCCATATGATGGAATACTATTTAGCAACAAACAAGGAAGAGACCATTGACATGCACAGCAACTTGGGTGTAACACCAGAGAACTATGTGGGTGAAAACATCTCTCAGTCTCAGATGGCAATGTTGAGTCTGGTTACATTTATACAAAACTCCTGAAATGATGAAATTATGTAAATGAAGGACAGATTAGGGGTTGGCATGGGTGGAGATGGGATGGGCTTATCAAAGGCAGTGTAAGGGACCCTTCCTTGTGTGATGAGGATGTATCTTGACCTTGACAGTGAACTCAGGAAGCTGCTCAAGTGATGAGATCATACAGACATCAACTCACACGTGCACAGGAAGTGCCGTGTGTGACGCTGGGGAAATAGGAGGAAGAGTGGCAGACTGCTTCTGGGTCACCTTCCTGGCTGTGAGGTCATAGCTTCACGAGGTGTTTTCATTGGGGAACGCTGAGCAGAGGCTACGTGACATCTCTGTCTCTTTCTTACGATGAATCTTCAATGATCTTGACGTTAAAACAAAGTAGTTAAAAGAAAACCAAATCCAGAACTGGCTGAAGTGCAAGCCCTTCCCACCAGGCCCTCCTGACACGTCCTCCTTCTCTTGGTAGTGTCCTGCACTGCTTTCCAGCGCCGTCGGCATCACTGGACAGAGTCGGTCCTGGGCGCTTCACAGCCTGTGGTGGTCCAGGTGGGCAGGAGGGAGCCCTGGGCCAGGCAGCTGAGCAGCGAGGACCTGGCAAGTCTGAGAGGAGGCCCTGGGCAGAGGACAGGGCAGGGCTTCCTCCTGTCTGAGCAGGGAATGGCCTGGGGTTCTGGCCTCCTCCCTAGGAAGCCCTGGGGTTGCTTTGTCTCAATAGGGAGGAGGCCTCCAGGCAGGTGAGAGCCAGACTCTGGGTTCCCGAGGAGCAGTGCCCCTATCCCCGACACCTCCAGGTGCCTGGGAGACCTTGGGCCTGTCCCTGAATGTCTCTGCACAGAGCCTGTTTTCACATTTGAAAGTGGAGATAAAAATAAACTGTACTGAAGGGTATTTAATAGGACTCTGAGAGGCCACCATATGAATGTCCTTAAAAGTCCTGGCAAACGTGGCCATTTCCATTTCCCGAAGCCCGTGATCAGCAAAGATGCAGCTGCCAGGGCAGTGGTGGAGGGTGAGGCAGGTGTGCAAAGCCCTGCCCCGGCCAGTGCATTGTTTCCTGGGGACAGCACCCAGGGTGGGCTGTTGGACGGGGGTTCCTTCACCTGAGGATGTGCTGCAAGCAGGTGCAGAGGTCAGGCTGGGTGGCCCAGGCGGGTGAGATTCCTGGCTAGGGTGGGGAGGAGGTTAGAGTGTGTGGTGGACTGGGAGCCCTCAGGGGCAGATGCTCGGGTGCTGTGGCCCACCTGCGCCTGCCCAGATCATGCAGAGAGAGGACAAGACGCCAGGCCTGGGCCCCAGGCAAGCCTGGGTGTGCAGGCTGCAAGGTGCTGCCAGGTGACAAGGCGCCAGGCCTGGGCACTGAGGCAGGGAACGCTGCAGATGAACTGCAGCACCGGCTGTCCGGGGCCTGGCGGGGACCGGCGCTCTGCGTCCCAACACGGCCCTGCAGCATCTCTGTGACTTGAAGGACCTGGCCTGTGAGATTTCTTGTCCTCGCTACTAGGATAGAGGGTGACTAGCTGGCCACAGGGGCTCCACAGACGTTTCCATGGGCCATGGGGTGAGGAGGGAGGAGCCCCAGTTCACACTTCAGAGTCACATGGGGTTTGTGTGTGTGTCAGCTCACGTGTGTGTGTGCGTGGGGCTGCATAAGCACCCACTGAGCAGGTATGTGCACACCTGTCCCTTGGAGGCCCTGGTGGATGGGTTTCAGGGTGACCAAATCCACAATGCTCAAGCTCCTCATGTGACATGACTTAGTGTGTGCAAGGAATTTACACAATCCACCCACATAGTTTAAATCATCTTAGCTCACTTACAATACCTGATACAATGTAAGTGTTGTAGAAATAGCTACCATGCTGCATTGGCTAGAGAATAATAACAAGAAAAGAAGTCTACACCGGCTCAGCACAGACATTTTTCCTCCTATTTTGGGTGAGTGGTGAGCTCAATCTGTGGCTGTAGAATTCACGGATGTGGATAATTTTATTTCACTGAATTAACTTCCCTTCACATAACACTTTATCTGAACACAAGGGTTGAATGACCCATAAAAGTCTGGAAATAAACAGAGTAAACAGATAACATTTGAGGGGAATTTTGGCTCAAATATCCTTTGGAGACATCTTTTAAACAAAAGGCATAAGTGGTAAGGGCCTAGTACTCTTCAAGCTACAGAGTCCTGTACACTTCGGAATGTCAAACCAAAGGGGGTCCAGCAGCCCCCACCTCCCCTCTGCCCACTTCCCTCCTTGGAAAACCTGCTTTGTAATTCCCACCATGAGCTCCCTGTCTGGGACAGGTTAAATCAGAGAAGAAATTCTAAAAGATGTAGAATAAGGAATTCGAACAGCCAGCGCGCTCTCGGGCTACATCTGTTTGCAAGGTTCAGAGTCGTCTGGGAACCGCCACTTCGCGTTTTTTTAACTGCCCACCTGAAAAGAATTTTCTGTGATGACAAAGGCACCCACGTCAGCTCCCGGGCTGGGTGAAGCTGGGAGAAGGTGCACAGCCCACCTCTGCTGCCTCGACCTCCTCGCACCTCCGCACCGCGAGCTGCACCGTGCCCAGTGGCCACTACAGAGACCGGCTGGGTTTGGGTCAGCCGTGTGCATGTCTGCAGGGACGCCCCTTTTTTTTTTTTTTTTTTTTTTTTTTTTTTTTTTTTTTGTGGTGCCGGGGATTGAACTCAGGGGCACTCGACCACTGGGTCATATCCCCAGCCCTTTTTTTTTGGTATTTTATTTGGAGACAGGGTCTCACTGAGTTGCTAAGTGCCTCGCCATTGCTGAGGCTGGCTTTGAACTCGTGCAGGGACGCCCCTTTCTACACAGTAGCCCGCCATGTCCTTGGGGGCTGGACCTGTGTTGGGGGCATGCAGGAGGAAGCAGACCTGTGTCAGTAACTCCCCAGGGAGAAGGGGAGGCCTCCACATGCTACGAGAGGCACCGAGGACCTCGGTGGTATCAGGGAAGTTCTCCCGGGGGTCTCCAGAGGTTCGCGGAGGAGCCAAAGCTAGTGTTGAGCTGGCCAGTCGCCATCGCTCAGGCTGAAGCCTGCTTCTCGCACGGGGCCTGCCCAGGTGGGCACCCGTTGAAGGAAAGGGTGGATGAACAGATGTGTGCGCACATCTGCCTGCTTGACCCTGGGAGTGGTCTGTGATTGGCTGAGATGTGCGCAAAGTCCTTTGTCGCCTACAAGCTGCAGTGACAGTCTAGTCTAGTGACTGGGTGTGGATCCTGGAGCAGGGGCACACTGCTACCCACAGAAATTTGGGGAGGCTACTTATGCTTTCTTTGTCTTGGTTTCACCAACTCAAAATCCCCTCCTGGTATGATCACGAGAAGTACGCGAGTTGCTTCCCATAAAGCACCATGCCTGGCACCCAGGAGACCCTCGACACCCACATAGGGTCAGTAGTCATTCTAACACCGTAGTTTTAGAAGGTCACCTTGCTTCTTGGATGAACGTCTCTCCTGGTGCTATTCAGGATCAAGGATTTTGCCTGTTTTGAAAACCTTTGAGCAGCTAGTGCCTGAAAGTCAGTCTCCTGCAGCCTGGGCGCAGCGATTATCTAGCGGTTTGTACTAATTGGTCACAGCCATCCATCCGGGGTTGATTAGTGGGGAATCAGCTGAGTATTTTGTATTTCTTTGCTGTAAGGCTTTTTGGTGGGTAATTCCACTCATTATTAGGAAGGGCAAATTTGGCCCTCCACCAAGAACCTCTGCCAAAGCCACCTTCCCATCAGGAGACGGAGAGGCTGCACTTTGGTCTCCTGGGGACAATGAGAAGTCCCTTGGTGGGTCTCAGTTAGGGTGAAGACTTACTAACACGAGTGTGTGTGCCTGAGCGTGCGTGAGAGACAGGCGATGAGAGATGACTGATCTGTGGGTCTTCATAATAACCAGGTAGAACACAGTTTGGGTCTCTTGTATTCTGGAAGCCTCCTCTTTGGGGGTGTCTGAGGCTCCTTTTGGTGTGGAGGGAAGTCCTTGGGCCTGCCCAGCTCACAGGGATGCCCCTGCCCCCAGGAAGCCAGGGAACACTCACCTTAACACAGAGCAGAGCACACTCTCCTCCAGATGCCTGGCTCTGTGTCTTTAAGAAAATAATTGCTGGATTGAAATTTGAGACTGTTATCTTAATAACCAATTACTCAAATAACTTTGAAATTGGCTTAAATTGGCTCGTCATGCTACATTTACCTGAATCTTTTTATGGGAAAGTTAGGAACAAGAAAAAAAAAAAAAAATTCTTGGCGGTCTGCTTTGTTTGGTATTGCACAAGGGCCTTGTTTGCAGTGAGCAAGGATGCCTGAGCCCGGCCCAGACCCCTGCCTCCTAGTTGGGACATGACCAGGTCAGGCTTGTGCGAGCTCTGTCCGCCCGAGCTCTGGCCCCAGTGCCCTGGGGAGCCCTTGCAGAATAAGGCACGGTGTTAACTGCATCAGAGAGGGAGAGCAGCCCGCAGCTGCTCATCAAATACAATTTCATCCTCTTTGCAAAAGATTCAAATCTTGCTGAAATTTTTTTCCTTTTGGAAAATCAAGAGATGAGGTTATGTAGTTTTAATTTTCCTCTCTTCCAACAGTTATAAAAGCTTAAAGGTGAGAGTCACAATCTTTAAACTAAAGGAATTCACCGTTTATTAGTGGTTTGAACAGGAGAGGGCGAGGAGCTGGGAGCAGTGTACTTGGGTTTTATACATAGCTATAAACTCCGTAATAGAATATTATATCTTTTTCTCTAATATAGTCTTATATCCCCTCATTTTTCTCGTCATCTAAACTAAAGTAATGGGAGCTCTCTGTGCCTTCAAGACCATACTTTTTTATGTTTGTGCTGTTAAAGAACATTGCATTTGCAAACATTTTACTGATTTTTGCAAAGATCTGATTCACTGTATTTTAGAAGCAAGAGTGGGGTGCTGAGGAGCCGACTGCGGTTCTGTGGCTGGGAAAGGCGGCCTCAGCAGAGAAGCCCGTGGACACGGGCCCACAGAACAGCCCCAGGACCGCCCGCCTCCGGTGGCCACTCCCCTCCTCTCTGGGACACCCGGCGCTCCTTGGGGATTACCTGTCCTGATCTGGCTCCAATGGGCCACTTTGGTTTCGGAGCTGCCATTCATTCTGCAGGACTTTGCCTGCCTAGCCTGTTCCCCCACCAGGTGAAGCAAGGTGGCAGGGACACGGATGGGTTTCTATTTGAAGGCACCGGAGGCCACCTGGGGAAGGAACAGAGAGGACTCCAGGCTTGGTATTGATCCCCAACCATAATGCAACAAATGGCTCTTTCAAGATAAGCCACCTTTCTCGGGGGAGGGAGCTGGCAGCCCAGAAGGGAGTGGAGGGCCACAAGAGCACCGGGGCTGAGAGCGGGACCCTGGCTTGCTCTGTGACCGGGAGCCACTGGATGTGTGGCTGGGGGGAGGGGGGCGTCTGTGTCACGAGGGGATGAGTGGGAATCTTTGGACTTCATTCCCCACTGCGAGCTGGGAGACTCGTGCTGGGACGCCAGGGGTGCCGGTGGGAAGGCAGGGACCCCAGAAATGTGCCCTTTGCTGTGGGATCCTAGGAAGGGACCTGGTTGCCCTGCCTCTAGGTTTATCCACAGAGCAAAGAAAGATCGTGCGTCCTGCCCCCTCTCGTGTGTTTGGGAGGATGAATGAGAAAAATAGAAATGGACTTTGAAACTGTGGAGTGCTCTATATGAATATGAAGTACTAGGGCCTTTATGACGGACCCAGATCGCCAGCCTCATAACTCACCTCGGCCTCCAGGAGGGAATCACCTTGTCATAAAAACATCTCGGAATGGCAGTCCATTATGCTTCTCCACTGGCAGAAAACACAGAGAGGTTTCCAAAAGAACAGGATTATAAAACTGTAAAAGAATCTGAGTTCAAAAGCCCTTGAAAACCGCTGCACTGAGCCTTAATAATTCAAACAACTCAGCCGAAGTTCTTCTTTCTCATGTAATAAAACATGTGTTTTGGACAAAGCAGATAACGTGTCTTAAAAAGCTCAGGCGGGATCCTGGAAACACGGGTCCCGAGTCTTCTCCTACTCAGGATACCCGGCTGGACTTCCAGGTGCTGGGCGGGGGTGGGTGTGGCCGAGAGCTGGCCAGACGAGGGGGCTCCTTGTCCTGCAGGCCTCGGGCCGTGCTGCTGTCCACTGCTCTCCTCCAGGCTCTTCTCACTCCCCTCCTCCTGGCTCTCTTCTCAAGCAGATGATGTCGGGATTGTCCCTGGACCTCACCCTGCAGGGCCTTCCGCAGCCTGTTCTTCCTGCTCAGATCCTGGGTTCCTGCTGGGTGCCCTCCTGCAAGGGCCGAGGACTGGGGTGGAGCAGAGCTCAGGGCAACAAAGGAAGGCATTGGGGCAGTGTTGTGGGTCTCCTCCAGATTGTTCTAGTGCCTGGCAATGACACGGTAGTTTAGGATTGACAGGAGAACACGTTGATTTTTCCCCCTGAAAGCTTTTTAATATAAGAAAACAGGTTTACATGTCTATCTGTAATCCAGAAGGAGAAACCTAAAACTGTGTATCATGAAGGACACCATCAAAGGACTTAGACAAATACCAATTTTAGTATAACAATGCCAATTTGTTCTATCCATAGAGAGACCATGATATTGAAGTACATGCTAATATTCACTAAAGTATCAAAACTTGTATAGTTTTGCTTTGGATTCTCCTAGGGAAAGTCAATTAAGTAGAATCCAAACCTCTGACATCCTTACTGGGAATTCCGTGTGGCGGTCAGAAAGTCTGTCTGGGAAGTAAGTGGTCCTTCATGTATCAGGAGGATGCCACTCTGGGGTGAGTAGGTTTTGATGGCTGAGAAAGAGAAATCACTATCCGACGTCAGAGGTGGGCCTGCTGGTCACTAAGCAGCAGAGTAGCCTTAGAAATCCCAGGGCCAACTCTGCCTTCCGGACCTTGGAGTCCAGTGGGCTGCAGACACTTAGCTGCCTTGATGGTGGCCCCAACCAGAGGAGACCAGAGGGCTGTGCAGCCACAGGGCCACCGTAGGCCCCTTGGACCTGCAGCCATGGGCCACAGACTTGGAGGTGCTTACAACAGTCACCCACCGCAGTTTCAGAAGCAAAAGAGGAATTTTACTTTTTTTTTTTTTTTTGTACCGGGGATTGAACTCAGGGGTACTCGACCACTGGGCCACATCCCCAGTCCTTTTTTGTAGTTTATTAGAGACAGGGTCTCACTGAGTTGCTAAGTGCCTTGTCATTGCTGAGGCTGGCTTTGAACTCATGTTCCTCCTGCCTCAGCCTCCCAAGTGCTGGGATTACAGGCGCGTGCCACCGCGCCCAGCTGGAATCTTGCTATTTTGTTTGGGTCTGTTTCACAAAGGTGAGCTGTTAGGACGACTGGGTTCTCTGGGCCTCTCCAGGCCGTCCTGAGGTCTGCGCGGTGCCTGGAGCCCTCGCTGGGCACGCCTGTGTTCTTCTGCCAGCTCTCCTGTCACGTGTGGCGCTCATGTTGGCCTCATGTGCACTTGTGTGGTCCCATAGCCTGTCCTCGGCAATGCCTTGACATGAAGCAGTGGCTCGAGGGTTCCACCAAGGTCTAGAGCTGGTGCCGTCACATCAAGGTTGTGAGACGGTGCAGCAAGGGCATGCAGGAGGAAGCTGTCATCGAGGTACAGGGACCTTACTGGGAAGTGGCTCAAGTTTCTCCAGAGAACATTCAGGTGAAATAAGCCTAAGAACAAGGAGTGCAGCGTTGGCTGGTTTCATCGCCAAAGAGGACAAAGCCACTCCTCAAGGTCACGCCCTTCCACCTGGAGAACGAGGACAGGATCCCGGTGCAGTTCTGCAAGAGTGCTGGTGTGGCCAGCCACCAAGGGCATGGACAAAGAAGGAGGACCGGCCACTGGCACGTCTGTCCCCAGATGGCTTCCCCACCCGTGGCAGGGCACTCGGGACCGAGTGGGCAGCCGTGGAGCTCAAAGCTGCGGCTCTGCTTGACCAGGGACCCGAACCACGGGGAGCAGATGCGGGGCGAGGCCCTGTGCAAGGGAGGCACTGGGGCTTCAGCAAACTTGAGCTACTCATCAGGACCACTCATGCTATGAGAGAGGAGAGTTTTATCTTGGTTGATGATTACTTTGTGAACTGTGGTGAGGTTGAAGAGCACCTTTGGATCACACTGCCCCCGAGCCCAGGAGGCTGAGCCTGATGCCAGCGCAGACCCCACTTCATTCCCAGTGGTTATGAGGGAGGAAGTGGCCACTGGGACCCCCTGACTGAGGTCAGGTGCATGGTCAGGGTGCGGGCGCCCACCACCCTTGGCGTGAGCACGTAAGGTAGAGCCTCAGCGTGTGGGAATACTCTGAAGGACAACTTCTGGATGAGGGCTGAGATTTAAATAACTATGCTGACCTTGACAATGACAAAGAGACGTTTGGAGGGGCTGACTCCCAAGGCAGGCCTCAGCGGGATGCCAGGTTCCTGGCACTACAGAAACCCCGCATTGCAGGGCTGGAGCATGAGTTTTAATGGACATGCTCAAGTGGCACGATTTTTTAAGCAATCAACTCTGTCCCAAACACATGAATCACACCAGAGTTAACCTTTCCTCATTCTTGATGACGTTTTCACACTTTGAAGAAATAGATTACCTAGCACTGGGGATCCTCCAAGCCCGCCTCTGAATGCACAGAAACAAAGCACACCAAAGTTACGTCAGAGCTGCGTGTGCCTGCGTGGTGGGCTGAGGGCCCACCACGGGGATCCGCTAGGTAGAAGGTGATTCCTCCTCCCACCTGCTCAGCCCTGCTGAGCCCTAGGGCCCGGCGAGCAGGCTCCCGGCCCACAGAATTTCTGAGTCCACATTCACACACCAAATGCCCAGAACCAAAAAAGCCTGGTAATCCCAACAATACCCGGATTTTTGTGCACTTAGGGTTTTCTAACTTGGCAGTTCAAAAATAAAGGAACTTCCAGGTTTGAGCGCCCCACGCTGAGCCGCCTGGCAGTGTCTTCTAAGAGATCATGGCCAACGCCATTCCTCGCGCTCATCCCAAACAATCATGTTAGCGGTTAATTGCAGCAGCGCGGTGCTCAATGCGCACGTGGGAGCAGCGCTCCTGGATGGAGGATGGAGAAGCGGCCGCTGCCGCCGCCTCCTGCAAGCACAGTTAAATCTAAGTGAGTAATGGCGGGCTGTCGGGAGGCGCAGAGCTTCTTGAAGCAGGAGAGATGCAGGGCAAAGGAAATTCTAATAATAATCTCAAATAACGTAATAAATTATCCCAGCAGCACCAGGAGTGAGTCGGGGTGGTGGTGGAGGGGGAGTGTCTTTCTAGGGCTTCCTCTGAGGACAAGAAGGTAGGAAAGCGCCAAGGGGCCTCGGGCAGACACGGAGGAAAGGGATCTCTTTGGGGAGAAGGACTGAGATTCCTCACATCAGCTTAGAGGGAGCTGTCTGATGCTGGTTTCCAAGAGGGAGCTTTCTCAGCCCTCAGCTGGACACCAGCAGGGCCCCAGGGCCCCAGGGGCACAGCTCCAGGCCTGAGGCAGGGAGCAGAACCTCAGAGCCTGGGGAGCAGAGCCCCAGTGTGTGGAGGGGCTCAAGGTCTTCCCCAGAGCACTGGCGCCCCTTTGTGTGTGCAGTGGGAGGGGCTGGCCCTTTACCCGCATGCAGGTAACTCCACCACTGCAGGAGCCCTGTTTGGGGAGATGGCTAAGATTGCGGTTGACTACGAGCCATGGAGATGTTTGGGCATTGCCGCCTTCCGTAGTCTCACGGGACTTGGCCCAGGATCTCGCGAGACTTGGCCCGGGATCTTGAGAGACTTGAGCGAGATTGCTGATCGGGTCTGCGCCGTTTGGTGTCTTGGTTGTTTGGTGGTGTGTGTGGTGCGTGTTAAAGTTGTTGTTAGAGCCAGAGAGAAAAGTTATCAGAATAAAAGGCTGTTTGTTTCCAGTTCGCCTCTGAACTTCTTCCCGCGGCTTCGTTGCTCCAAGCGGCCATCGCTTCAGGCGGCAACACACCACCCTCTAGCTAATGCTTCTCATCACCCCAAGCTAAACAGTGTTAAAGAAAAAAGTTATTCAACGAACAGTGAACAGGCAGCAGGGAAGACTTTGTTCATGGCCTTCACGATGGGAATGGGGACCCCAGCGAGGGGACCTTGTGTGGGGAGGAGAGACGGGCTCAACCATGGGAAGGGTAGCCAAGCAGCAGGACAGGGCAGCAGTGGGAAATTGCTAAGGAAGTGACACGGCTGGGGGAGCCTAGCTAGTCCGACTGAGCAGGAGGGCCTGGGTATCAGGCATCTCCCAGAGGCATGGGGGAGGATGGTGAGGGCGGGCATTCTTGCTAAACTGATGTGGGTTCTCGGTGAGTTGGATTTTACAAGGAAATGCACAGGTGGGCCTAGGAGAAGTTTCAGGAACCTGGCTAAAGTATAGCCAAGCAAAGAAGCTTTGTCTTCAAAAACCTGAGCAAAGCAGCCTGATGGTGCTGCCTGGTCCACCCACCTCAGCCCTCAGCACGGGGCAGGATCCTGGGGCTGGGGCAGGGTCTGGAGGCCCACGGAAGATGCCCAATGCAGAAGGGGACTGAGTGAGGTGTCCAACTGCAGAGTCCAGGAAGAGAGGACTGATCACTAATTAGTCAAACCAGCAGAAATACAGAAAAAAATGAAGAAACAGCAATGTTTAAAAATGCAAGTGATAAATGCGGGTAAATCACGGTTCACAATGTGCCAAAGAGATTGATTCAGCCATGGTACGGAAGAAACCCCTGTTTTTCAGAGGATGGAACCTCTTCTTCCCGTCTTCCTCTTTGGCAAGCTGGTGGCGCCCTCAGGCTTTGGTGCCTTGGTGTTCTCTGGTGCTGAGCATGCTGTGTGGCCCACAGAGGTCTCAGCACACATGGGAACCACGTGCCTTCTCCCCATGGCTTTGGTCACGCAGAGAGCCCCTGCCTGTGGTACTGGACCCTGAGTCCCCGGGGTCTGAGAGGCACCTAAAGAAGTCAAACTCCTAGAACCAAAGTAGAACAGTGGCTCCCTAGGCTGGGGAGAAGTGGGGAGAAGTGGGGAGTGCTGCGGCGCAGGGCGTACCGGAGTCAGCGTGTGTGTGCTCACAATCCACCACGATGGCGGAGCTGAGGTGGAGAGCTCTTACCACCATGAGACAACTTGAGAAATAAAAACAAGGGAGGCAGGAACTAATGTCCTCCAATGGTCATGGAGGGGTTGGGGCCCTGATTGTGGTGCCAGTTTCGTGTGTGGACACTTGTTCATAAGCTCCTCACATTGTGTCTTTAGACACAGACAGCTTTTTGTATGCCAATCTTACTTCAATAAAGTGTTTTTAAAAGAGAAATAAAATGAAGTCAAGGGGCAGTGGCAGAAACACCAGAGCAGAGAGCTCAAGCCTCCAGACCCAGGCCAGGCCCGTCAGCAGTTCACAAGGATGCAGGATGCAGCCCGCTAAGAAATTCAAATGGGTGATGGTGTCGGGGGAAATGAGCACTAGCTCTGGGTTAATTTATAAGCAACAATTTTGTTACAGATTTAAAGAAAAAGACACGTGAAAACAAGGAGAGGTTTTGTCCTGGAGAAAGTCAAGTCCTATCCCTTTTGATCCAAGTGGAGGCTAATAGTCAGGGACTGGCACACAGGGGATGTAAGCAGAGCCCGGCGGCCGCCATCTTTGCTCTCAGCCTTGGCTTCGGCCCTGCCTCCCGCAGGCATGTGGCTTCCACTCCGGCCCTCAGCAGCACCCTCCAGTGCAGCCAGAGGCATGGCTGGCTCTTCACCGTACCCCTAGCATCGTGGTCCTTAGTGTTAAGTGACACAACATGGTATAAATAGTCCTGATGCCCACGTCCACGGCTCTAGGAACCTTTTGGCTGGACTGCAAGAATTTGCGATTCTTTGTCTCCCCAAACAGGCAGCGATGTCCGCTTTAAAATACACAACCTCAAGGCACCTGTGTTTAATTTTCATCGGGAGCGCCGTTTTCATTTCTAAGCTGCAAAACTTCCGTGCTCCTGGCCTCTACTATGTCAAAAATGCACAGTGGCAGATTGGCATATTGAGCTATTAATAATTTGCTCTATGTGTTACAGATGTTGCCTAAATGAACGGTGTTCTATCACTGTTTCTTGACATTGGGGCCCTTGGGGTGGCAGGCTAAGACCCAGATCTGTCTACAACCTGCCCGTTCTGGAAAGAAAGGGAGAAAAAAAGTGGCCCCTTGGAGCAGAATCACATTCCAGCCCGCAGAGCCAATTTTTCAGATGTTCATTCTTTCCTGTTCCTTGTTCCTCCACTCAGACCTCATCTGGCCGCAATGAAAAATGATGTGATGCGATTTTTTATTCTGCGCTTGACACTCCTGTGCAAGGCAATGTGGTTCATTGATTCCAAACTCCAGAAAGGTCAAGAAATGAGGAACTAAGTTTTTGGAAGCAGCCCAGGAAAAACTTTCCACTTGGACCACTTAAGACCCAGGGAAACAGCACTGCTAATTGTTACTCCTTCTGTCACAGTGAGGCTGCTGGGGCACTAGAGCAGGTTTGGGAGTGTGCACTTCTATATCACAGCACAGCGGAACCGTCAGGTGAAAGGTGCATTAAGTGCCCAGCTGAAAATGGACAGGAGACTTAAAACTTGACAGCAAACAGCTGTAGGATTTCTTCAACTTAATTCAAATAATGAAATCAATAGGTTATGCTACAGTTTCAAGTTTCCCCAAACAAATTTATGTGAAAAATGATATTAATTTATCTGAGATTACTTTGGCCAAGAAATAGATTTTTCTCTGTCACTTCTGAAGGGTAGAGGGAAAAAAATGTGAACTATTACAAAAAATGTAGCTTGGATACTTTAGGGATCTAATAAACAAAATGTGACTTTTCAGTTTGGATTAATCACAATCGCCTTGTTTACCCATTCTGTGGCTGCGAAGATTTTTGAAATGGTAATAAATGAGGTCTCCTTTTCATCCCCCCAGTTTGGGACGGGCCCTTTCCAAACGTAATACATGTGTCGGCAGCCTGCCCGAGTTTTTCTTTTTTCATACACGGTTTTTAAAAATGCCACACAGCAGTGAGCCCCCCCCATTGAATATTCCAGCGTGAGTTAAACCTAAGGGTTAGTGATCCAAGTTTAAGCCAAATGGTGCCAGATAAAATTCCAATTTAGACACGGTTCCAATTCACACCGCTTTCAGCCCGTAACCTTCCCCGAACAGTGCAGCCAAAAGATTTAATAGTGTCACCAGCAGGGCACGCATAAATAGCAACTTTTATTGGTCACTATTTTGGAAATGTCAGGAGGGCTACAATGTGGCTCTGGTTTGCATTCAGTGTTCACTTTGGAACACCTCGCTGAATCTCGAAGAACAGTTTTTCACCATGACATATGATAATTCCCTGTGCAAACGCACTTTCACCCCCGAGACTTCTGACGTGGCAGCATACTTCCCAGTAGTGGCAACTAGTCCGCACCTGTCCTGGTAGTCGAGGGACCCACAAGGTCTGGGGCTCAGAGGCCTGTGCTCTGGATAGAGAGCCGAGGCTTGCGCCTGCCGGGTTAGTCTGGCCTGTGTATGGACGCTCTGTGGCAATGGGTACAAGCAGAGCGGGGAGGAACCACGAGGGGGCCAGAAACTCCCTTTGGGGGTAGGAAGGGCAGCTGGTGTGAGAGGGCCAGAGGGGGCCAGCACTGGGCAGGGGTGGGTGTTGTGCTTGATGCAGGATTCAGAGCTCAGCGGGTTTGGTAGGAAGTGGCTGCACGCTGCTTGCAGGAAGAAGACGGTGCCGTGGTTTGGCACCTTGGCCCTGGGAGACGTGTTCAGCTCACTGGCAGGCTGTTGGCAGAAGTGCTGTGAGTCTGTCCCACATTCTGCGATGAAGCAGTATCTCCTCTGGGACCAGCAGGAACAGAAGTCCTGGTGCACTGCTGGTGCTCACGCTTCCTGGAAGGGCCTCAGAGCCGCGTGGCTCTGGGTGGTGGAGACAATGTGGGACAGGGGGTTCTGTTGTGTGGGGGTGTCGAGCCCTTCTGGGCCCCAGCTCTTCACTCCACCTAAATGACCTCAGTACAAGGTCAATGCAGACTTTTTGTCCCCACTCACATTCGTGTGGACGTGCTCCTGATCCCGTGGCTCTGAGCACGTGTGAGAGCAGCCGTGACAGTGCCACCTGAGCCACCATGCTCTCCTCCAGCCTGGCTTGTCTCTGAGGGCTGAGCCTGACCTCTCCCCTCTGCCTGCTGTGAATGGCCCGCCCACGGCTCGCTGCCACCAGGGTAGCTGGGACATGCCTGGGAGGCTGCAGGGAGGACTGTCCCTTCCCTTTCAATGCCTGGGCTGAAACAATCCCCAAAGACCACCTCAAATAGAAAACCAACCTAGGAGGAAAGCTCGTCTTGTTGAAGGAAACTTGAGAACTTTTTCCTATTGCAAAGCCAGCCCAATGCCTCCTCTTTTTCATTTATTGGTGACTGTAACAAATGTTTTAAACCAAATTTAGAACAGCTGGCTTTCCAGAAACTGCTGGAACATAAAGAAAATTCTTCGTTCGGTGCCATAGCCAAATAAGCAGGCGTTTAAACCTGGGTCTCTGAAGAAGGCTGGCCTCTGGTGGCTCTGGTGACTGAACAGCTGGCCTGCTTTCAAGGTGATGGTGCGAACCTCGCCAGACCAAAACACCTCCTGTGCACGTCACAGTGCACGCGGCCCAGCTTCTAGAGACGTCTGAGAACTGGATGAACTTCCCGTGGCTGAGGGTGGACCAAGGTGTGAAGAAGCCACCCGTGGGAGCTCTGTGTCACATGCCGAGGCCCTCAGACAGGGGACAGCACTTATATTTTCTTTACTTGGAATAAAAAAAAAAAAAGAGAAAAAGAAAGCAAACCCCTCCACCTCCTGTAGCTACGAGCTCTGGTCGCGAAGGTCAGTGCTGGCCTACAAGTTCTGTGTGGGTTTTCCGGTGGTGCAACACTTTCTTTCTTCTCCCTCCTCTGAAACCGCGGTTTTAGTTTGCTTCTCGAGTGAAGCAAACCAACAAAAGCCTCCCAGTGGCCAGCACTCAGCTCTGGAGAACCCCTTGCTCTGAAACGCCCTTCTCAGGGCTGGGGAGGCTGGTGCCGTTCATTGCCTCTGGTTTTTATTAAAATAAAAAAGCCGGCTTGGGATCGTGAGGGGGAAGTCTGATCTCTGATGGTCTAATTCTGGTTTCTATTCCCCCAGCAGCACTTACTTGTTAATATGCCAGATATCAGGGAGCAGGGATCACTGAAAACATGTTTATTAACGTATTAAACTCAGCATCAGGACCCAGGGCCAACACTCCCCTGGACAGCAGGACCCGGGCTGCTAAATGAAGTCCACATGCCACGGGCCAGGCCCACCCCCCAGAACCACAGAGCAAGAGGCAGAGATAAAACACACACAGGAAGCCCGACGGAGGCATTTAAAATGCCCACTTGCAGTCAGCACTGACGTGTTAACTGATGGAGTCCTGTGAATTTATGGATTAAGCCCAGTCCAGAGTTCCTGGCTTAGGAAACCCACAGGGTACGACAGGGGCTGGTGTTGGGACCCAGTGCTGTGTCTGGAGATGTGCCTGGGCCTGGTGGTCTGAGCTCTGGGGTGAAGTCACACAGTGCCACCGGCCTGCTGGTGTAGACTTCAGAGGTCTTGGAGTTACTGGAATCATGGATGATTTCCCTGAGAATCACTGTCCCCGCTAAATCACAAAAGCAAATATCTGGGAGCCCAAATCCCTTTACTCTGGAAGGAGTGGCTGCTCTGTCACTGTGGCCTCCCCTCAGGAGCAAAGGGCTTGCTTGGCTACCAGATCTCTCCGGGTGATGTGGACTCTAGTTCTGAGCAAAGCCACACAGCCATCTGCTAACAAGGCCATCTGCAAATGGACACAGGTTGCTCATAGCAGAAGTGATGAGGTCACCTGGATGGCCCTACAGTCTCTCCTAGGCAGGGGACCAGGTGGCACGCTTGCGGCTTGCACTTGGCCGGCTTAGTCATCCCGGCGCCCCCAAATGCTCTAATGTGAGGGTAAGTTACAAGGTCAGTCCGGCCAGAAGGGCACACGCCCTGTGTGCTCAGCCTGGGGTGGGGCCGCCGCGGGCCTCCCCCGTGCCCTCCCCAGAGGACCCTGCATCTCTGCAGCCACAGGTGCACCGGGAGGGAGAGCACAGCCCACCTGCTGAGGTGCTCTCGGGGTGCCTCGGATTCTGTGCCTGTCTCCCTCAGAATAAAGCCTGAGTCCACTTCAGTTTTGGGTCCCCCGCCTGCCATAGGCTGATGACAACGGGATTTATGGGCTGGGTGTGCTGCTTAAGGGTCACCGCGCCCTGCTAGGTCTGCAAGCTGCCTCAGTTCCCGTTTCTTACACTCCTCCCTAGGCGGGCCAGGTGGTGCACCTGTGGGGGTGAAGCACGGCCTCCCAGCGGAGCTTGCTCAGCCCGGCCCTGCTGGGAAGCCTGTTCCTCCACTGCGGAGGAACAGTTGCACCACCCCAGGAGCCTCGAGGGCTGGGGCTGGTCTTACCTTTCCTTAAAAACCTGGAGCCTCCCAGCTAGCTACCTTTCACGACTCCAGCAAATCAACACAGAATTGCTAAGGACGGGAGAAGGCATGCAACTTCCCTCCAGTGTTGGCAGGAGTGAACATGAGACTCTTTCCAATACACTTGACATTCTAGACTTTCATGAAATCTTGCTGCTCTGTCTTGTAAAGTTCCAGCTCTATACCCAGGCATGCCTAAGCTTTGGAAACATCCGGAAAGGAGCAGAAAGGTCAAAGGGTGCACGATGCAAGCACAGCACGTGTGATCTGCACCTTGAGGGGTTCTGAAACATGCTGTCCAGCCAGGAGCTTCTAACACACTTTTCAGGGAGCCCGTGGTCAGCCACAGCAGCCCTGCCAGATGCCCACCTCCCAGAGGGCAAGCAGCAACCCACCCTGAGGTTCTGTCCACCGAAGCCTCTGCAGACATGGATCCTCACAGGTCAGTGAGCTCCTTGCTGCCCCACTCCCTGGGGGTGTGGCTGATGCTGGACCAGCAGGGACCTCTGTTGCATCTGGCTCTGTGACCCTGTGGCCTGCTCAGTGTAGAATGTTCTGGATGCTCATGCAGCAGGGACTCTCAGGCCTCCGAAACCCGGTATCTACCTGCAGAGGTCTCTTGGAGAAGACAGTCTTCCCTCTCTCCTAATCTGCTGGATCACAAATCGCTCAAGTTCTCATGGGTTTTGGGTAAGGGACCCTAACCAGGTATTAACAGAGAACTCTTCTTCCCTTGGTTCGAATTCAACAGATATAAAATGCCAAAGTGAGTGTGGACCGAGTGCCACGTACAGACCTCAGAGTTTTGCCAAGAACAGACGCTGCCCATCTTGCCCAGCGCTATCCTCAGTCTGGCTCCGTCCCAGCCAGACTGAGCATAGAGGGGTTCTGAATTGGAGGTCCAGCAGAGGGAGTGGGGTGTTCTGGAAAGAGCTACTGGGAGAGGTGCCCAATGAGAGGGGCCTTCGTGGGACTGCCACATCCTGCAGCTGAGGGCAGTGGACAGGGTCCTGGTCCTGCCCAGGACAGGACAGGGATTGGGCTAGGTGGGCCCAGTAGAGAGGGGTCACTGGATCCTCCCACACACTCAGGGCTGGGACTTTGCATGAGGTCTAGAACCTTCAGGATGAGGGAAGGCGTTCTGTTCTAGGTCCCAAGAGTGTGTCCCAGCAGGAGCACTGTTCCGATAGTCAGCAGGGGCCTCCTGGGTGGACTGCCTGGAAGTCACAGGCTCAGGGGTACCAGGAGCACTTGGCCATGGGAAAGCCATTCACCCTTTCCAGAGGACGCTGGATCAGGAGAGGTTGCTGAGGGGCGCAGTCAGGACGAAGGTACCAAGGAGTGGTCAGGACACCCTCCTCTAGTGTTTTAGAGACCAGGACCAAACAGTAGGCTCTGCGTGTGTGCACAGGTATGCACACATGTAACCTGGAAACACATAGCATGTGCATCTACATCACGTCACAATAAGTATTCCTGTGCATCTTGATGTAGAGCCAATAGAGCATGTTCATATGTGTATGTGTGTGTACGTGTACGCACACACATGTATATGATCGTAAGTGTGTATCACATCTACCTGTTATATCCTGAAATATTATGAATTCTAACAATCGTGAATGTAGGTGCAGACGTGTTCATATTTGTGTGGACATATGTATGTACAAACATAAGCTATGTGTCTTACATCATATCATGAATATGTATCTTGACATATTGCATGTATACCTGTGTATGTGTATATGAATGGGACTTATAAAAAGGCATCGTATATCTGTTGCATAACAATATTATATATCTTTTCTTTATATTTTGTTTCTTTTACATTGCTGGGGATTGAAGCCAGGAGTGCTATACCTCTGAGTCAAACCCCAGCCAATTTTATTTTTATCTGAAATCTCACTAAGTTTCCCAGGCTAGCCTTGAACTTGCTATCCTCCAGCCTTAGCTTTCTGGGATTACAAGTGTACACCACCACACTCAACTAGTAAATGCCTTAGCACCTACATGGAAACCTGGTTGTGTCTGTGTGCATGCATGCGTGCGTGCGTGCGCACACACACACACACACGCGCGCAGAAGCACATGGGCTTTCAGGCCTCCAATGTGGAGTGAGAGTGTTGAGACCTTCCAGCACCCCTGTCTTCCTGCACCTGAATCGTGGTTACTCATCTATTCCGATAAGAATTACAGCTCCCCAAGAACAACCGTGCTTTAGTTCTATTGGGATATATGCTACGTGATGAGATTGATACAAAACAGTTAATGTGCATGTACACACACACAAACATGTATTTATACAGTTATCATTAATACATTATTAACACATTAAGGATATATAATTTATATATAATTCTCATTAGAATGCATGCACCAGAGGAATAAATTTTGAACTGAATTTCTAAGGAGAGGACTCAGCACCGTGCCTGAGAAGAGGAATTAATACTCTTTAAATGTGAATAAAATGGTATATGTGAAACCATTGGGATTAAAAGGAATTTGCTAGGTTTGGAAAATAGCAAATATTTTCACTGTGAAAACAATCCTTATTAATTATGAAGGTTGGGTTTGGGAGCAAGCCAAGATTAGTCAGGCCAGAGAACTTTTGAGCTAAGAGTAAGTCAAGACTGTTTTAGACTCTGGGCACTGCATATAACTATGTAATCTGCAGGAATGGATAGATCACAAGACATTATGAAGGTCACACAAGGCACCTGTGCCCTTCACCTAGCTATGACAGTGGCAGCAGCTTACATAATTATAGTACAGTATCAGGACCAGAAAATTAACATTAACAATTCAGATCTCACCAGTTTGATGCACACTCATGTGTTTAGTCACTTGCAATTTCACAATGCATGTAGATTGCTAGAACTGGACCACACCAAGCTGCCCCTCTAGCCTTCTTCCCCACTCCAAACCCTTTCAACGTGACTTGTTCTCCCTCTCTATCACCTTGTTATCTCAGGAACGTACATACATGGATTACACAGTAAGTAACCCCAGATTGGCTTCTGTCACTCTGCATGATGCCCTTGAGACCCATCCAAGTTATGTAAACTCTTTCATTGCAGGAAGGCACAAGGGCGTGTTCACCCACTGAAGAACATTTGGGTCATTTCCGGTTTTGAGCTGTGACAAACCAAATTGCTGTGGATATTATTATCCAGAAGTTTCCGCAAATACACGTTTTTACTTCCTTGAAATATATGACCAGGACTGTGGGGTCATATGCTAAGAGTATGCTTGGAGCTTCAGTCAAGTGTCAAACTATTTCCAGAGTGCTTGCACCACTGGCATCCTCACCCCCCACAGTGAACAAGGGATGGAGGTCTCAGCCTGCCTAACAGCATCGGTATTGTTACAACTGTCCAATGAGCTACTTTAGTAGGAGTGCAGCAAGGTCTGGCTGGGATCCTCATTTGCATTTCTCTAGTGGGAGATGACACTGTACTTCTTTTAGCATGCTCATTTGCCATCCATATATCCTCTCAGGCCAGAACTCTGCCTTCTGCCCATTTTCCAGCTGAATCATTTGTATTTTTGTTGTTGAGTTTTGAGAATTTACATATATATATACAGTCAGATATGCAGTTAACAAAATTTCCTCCCACTATGTAACTTTATTTAAAAAATTCTTTTTTTTTTTTTTTTAAGAAATAAAACATCCTATCTGTTTATTCTGTTTAATGAATGGCTGTGACCTAATAATTCATTTTTTTATTTTTTATAATTTTTAATATGTCATATTAAATGTCATAGTGAATGTATATAGCATCTATGTCATAGTGAATGTATATAGCATCTTTTTACATACAACTGTTTGTATACAAAGTATATTCGTACAATTCAGGTCTTCAATCATGCATTTAGGAAAATGATATCCGTCTCATTCAACCACCCTTTTTTTTTCTTTTCTCCCCCTTCCTCCCCCCTTGCTCCCTTCCCTTTGACCATTCTAGTGTTCCTCTAATCCTCCTATGTACCCCCATCCAACAATACTATGAACTAGCCTCCTTATATCAGAGAAAACATTTGGTACTTGTTAGTCAGTCTCAAAAAATCCAAGTAAAAAATTATCTTAATGGGGTCATTTGTAGGGTGAAATTTTTAAAAATTTGATGAAGTCTAATTTCTAAAAATTTTCACTTATGGAAGGTACTTATCATACTTTCACTATAAGGTCTAAAATTGCTCCTTCCAATCGTAAGTGTGAGCTTCTTTGTTTGCCATGTAGAAGAGGCAACAAGAGAATAGGGGCAGCCTGTGCTGTTGTCACAGTCCTAGGTGCACAGTCACTCACCTTCCTTTGTCTCCACTTAGTCATGGCTTCTTTTATGAATAGCACCTATATGTTCTAGTTGTGTTTAGTGGGGGATCCAGGAGAAGTGTGTCTATTTCATCTTTTCTGGAACCAGGGTTGTTTTATAATATTTTGACTCCACTAAGTTTTCCACATAGTTTCCATTCTGGAAATTTAGGAATGCAAATATTCAAGATAGAATCACCAACCTTGAGTTTTCATATGGAAATATTTTCTGGGGGAAATCTAGTTAAATAAATCTAAAAATTTAAAAAAAAAAGTAGAAATACTTGAAATATTTAGCTGCTATATAGAAAGTTAGACAAAAAAATTGTATTACCCACTTAACCCATTTCATTAACATCAATTCTTTCCCATGTAAATTTGATAGTCAAGCTTTGATTTATAGATCAGTATTTTATTAAAATACTTTTTTATTTTTATTAATTTTAGCCTTTTATTAATTTTAGCTTTTATTAATTTTAGCCTTTGCCAATTCATACTTTCTATTTTTGTCCTTGCATTTTTTAGTTTCAATACTTCATAGATCATTTAGTTCAATACTTCGTAGATCATCTTTACAGATTTAGACTTGCCCAAAACTTTTCGACTCTTCTGATAATTTTATGGTAAATGTTACCCATTGTCACTTTTATTTTGTCTTGATTTGTTTCTTCCATAAAAATTATTATAAATTAACCAAAGTACTCATCTCTCATGTCTATTTCTTAGCCAATCCTTAAGAAAAATTCTCCCCAAATTTTCCAGGATGACTTTATAGTCTGGTGCTGTCTGCCTTCCTTTCAGTACTTACACAGAAAGAAACCAAAGCTGTGTCCTTAGCAACTGATCCAGGCCCTGCCCCTCCCCCGCTCACTGCACACGCTTGGGAGTCCATACCTTCTTTAGGCATGGTCTCAGAGTGTCCCCTCTTTGGCATGGTCTCAGAGTGTCCCCCTCTTTGGCATGGTCTCAGAGTGTCCCTTCCTTTGGTGTGGTCCTAGAGTGTCCTCTCCTTTGGTGTGGTCCTAGAGTGTCCTCTCCTTTGCTGTGGTCCTAGAGTGTCCTCTCCTTTGGTGTGGTACTAGAGTGTCCCCTCCTTGGCATGGTCTTAGAGTGTCCCCTCGTTGGCATGGTCTCAGAGTGTCCCTTCCTTTGGTGTGGTCCTAGAGTGTCCTCTCCTTTGGTGTGGTCCTAGAGTGTCCTCTCCTTTGCTGTGGTCCTAGAGTGTCCTCTCCTTTGGTGTGGTACTAGAGTGTCCCCTCCTTGGCATGGTCCTAGAGTGTCCCCTCGTTGGCATGGTCTCAGAGTGTCCTTCCTTTGGTGTGGTCCTAGAGTGTCCCTTCCTTTGGTGTGGTCCTAGAGTGTCCTCTCCTTTGCTGTGGTCCTGTGTCCTTTGGTGTGGTACTAGAGTGTCCCCTCCTTGGCATGGTCTTAGAGTGTCCCCTGTGGCATTCTCAGCGTGTCCCTTCCTTTTTGGCTGTGTGTCTTTGGTGTGGTACTAGAGTGTCCTCTCCTTCCTAGAGTGTCCCCTCCTTTGCTGTGGTGGTCCTAGAGTGTCCCTTCCTTAGAGGTCCTCTCCTTTGCTGTGTGGTCCTTGGTGTGGTCTTAGAGTGTCTCCTCTTTTGATGTTTTGTAGAGTGTGTCCCTGTCCTTGGCATGGTCTCTGAGTGTCCTGTCCTCCTCCTGAGTGTCCGCTCCCGTGTGGTCTCAGCGTGTCCCTTCCTTGGCGTGCAGCAGCCAACCTTCCATGGCTTGAGGCTTCCTCACGTGTTTTCTTTCCTCTTAGGCTTTTTATGCTGCTTCACCTATTTTACTCCAATTCCTGTGCCAGAGGGACGTTCCTGGACACAAAAGAGAATCTGCAACTGCCCCAGCTCTCTTGGTGGCTCCCGTTGCTCAGAGAGGGACCCAGGGAATGAAACTCAAACTGCTGAGATACCCACGGGTGTCAGATGTCAGCCCCTGGAGACTCCCTCTGCCTGAAGTAAAAGTGGGCTTGACTGGTGTGTGATGTAGCTCACTTCTGGGGACTTCTGATCCTGGGAGGCTGAAGGCCCCGTCCATTTCCATTCCTCACTGCTGTCCCTACCTCTCAACAGTCCACATGATGCTGAAGGCTGTGGACACATGCCACTCAACGCTCTTGAGCCTGGGGATGCGTCATTTAGCATCTTTGACAGTTTAGGGATGACAAAAGGACTGTTAATTCTGAAAGAGGCAAGATAACAGACACAGAGCAACACCCAATCCTGGTGCTCTGGGAAGCTCCTCGCCCACAGCCCTTCTGGCAGGTACCCAGCTAGAGGATGCATGGTGAAGAGGGAGAAGCTAGGATGGAGACCAAGGGCCGGCAGAGGTGACCTAATGATTCACCAGGCGAATTGAATTGTGGGAGGAGCAGATGGTGGAGAAGGGCAGGTCCTCGCTGCTGAATTGCCCTGAGTGTGTAGCAGTCATGTTTCTTTACCCTCCATCTCCTTCCTTACCTGAGGAAGGGGAATAATAAGCCGTGCCTTCCTTATTTCCCAGAACTGTAAGAGTCCAATAAGAAAAACACAGCAGCTGTGCAAACACAAGAGTAGCCCTGCGCTCCCCAGAGCCTCAGTAACAGGCCGGAGTCGAGGAGAGGCAGACCCCACCCATGCCGCTGATCCCAAGAGCATCGTGAACGAGGAGATGCCTTTGCAGTATGTGAAGGGAGCAGCAGGGCTGCCGTGGCAGGGAAGCGCTGGGCCCTCTGCAGTAGAGAGTCTGCAGAGGCACCTTTGACCAAAACACAGCACCTGGGTGTCGCCGCCTGAAGCGATGGCCGCTTGGAGCAGCAAAGCCGCGGGAATAAGTTCAGAGGCAGACTGGAAACAAACAGGATCTTTATTCTGTCAGCTTCTCTCTCTGGCTCTACCAACTCTAACACGTACCACACACCAGCAAACAACCAACAACCAAAATGGCTCCAACCCGCTCCGCGCTTGGCCCAAGTCTCTCGAGATCCCGGGCCAAGTCTCGTGAGACTACGGAAGGCGGCTATGTCCAAAACTCCATGACCCGAAGTCAACCGCAATTATAGCCATCTCCCCAAACAGGGCTCCTACACCTGGGAGCCTCCTGTAATTGGAGACAGCCAGGGTGGACACCGCATGCCTCTGCTGTCACGGTTGGGGCAGTTGGAGGACTGGCCAGGCCCAGCAAAGCCTCCTCAACCAAGAGGCTGTGTGTCACCAGGGGGAAGCCCCTTCCACCCCCTCCCCAGCTGGGCCTAAGGCTCCCTGCAGTGAACAGCTCATCGCCAACATCCATGAAAGAAGCATCGTGCTGGGCAAGCTGCATGTTCACCAGGTGACCCTAAGGCTGGGGCCTGCAAGGTCAGAGCCTGCTGGCCCGGACAGCCCAGTGGCCCTGGGACAAGGACACAGTGCCACCCAACCACGCTACTATCAGGAAGGCCAACTCTGGCCCCCATGACTGGGTGAGGGTTCCTTACGAGCACACTGCCAGGCCCCAGAAACGGTCTCCTTCCCACTGCGGAGGGCTATTATCCACCTGCCAAGACACAGGGATGGTCTCTCAGCAGCTCAGGATGTCTGGCGTAGGTCTTCGTGCCAGCCCAGAAACGCTTCTGGTGGGGGAAAATGAGGCCACCACCCTCCTCTAGCTGCTCCCGGAGACTGGGCTGGAGAAGAGAAACGGGGTCAAACTGCAGGCTCGGGAATAGACTTCATCAAGCATTCAATTGTCTTTGTGCAAACGATATTCCTGGGAATTTTGCTTAGAATCATTTTGCCCTGTATTTTAAAACAGAAACAAAAACAAAATCAAGCCTTCAGCTCATCTCAACCGCTTGCTCCTGGCAGACATCTGTATTTCAATTCAATAACAACTGGAGGGGTCTGAATTTTAAATTGGTTTGTAGGAGGTGATATTTATAAATCAATTTTAAAATGCAAATGCTTTGTACCCAAATATGAATGAACTAGTGAGAGTCTGAAAAATCAGAAACCAAAACCAAGTAGCCTAACACATTCATCATATTGTCTGTCATGGCCATAGTACCAGTTAACCTTGAATCCAAGGGAAATGTGCTCAGATTAGCGGGTATCTGGAATATGAAGGTGTAGGCCATGATTGCTTTCCTAAAATTCTGCAGTCTTGCCTCCCCCTCTCCTTCCATCTTCTCCCCAGCACTCCCTACCCAGCATTGAAATTAGACTTAAGATCTGTTCAAGGAGAAATAGCTTTCCATGTGCAAACAGTCAGCTTTGAAGTTTGGGGTGCAAAGGAGACGCACCCACGTTGCTTTGGAGCAGAACTCAGAACCCCAGGTGGGCTGTCTGCAAGCTGCCCATCTCCCTCTGCTCCAGGAGCCTCTGCAGGTTGGGGCTGCTCCATCCTGCTTCCAGTTCCTCTCTGGAGAGGGTCTTCTTTGGGCCTTTGTCCCTCATGGGCCTCAAGTTCCTTCTCCAGCCTGCAGGGCAGGTTGAGAGACTTTCTCTTAAATTTCACCAAGCCAGAATATGTTTTAGAAGTTTAAAAGCCATCCTTGCCTCCCCAAAACAGTGCAATCCATTGTTTGCACAGGCTCCTCCTCCAAAGTATAAAGGACCAGGGTTCAAGTTTAAATCTGTAGACTTCTCTAGCAATAAAACAGGGTGTCAGAACAGGGTGGGTGGGTTTTCCACTCAAACTGAGAGGATGTCAACCTTAGGCTTGGGATGCAATGCTTGGACACATGTCCTTTCTCTGTGGCTCCCTGCCACTGGACTTCAGTGGACCCTGTCTCCTCATTGCTAGGAGGGAGGTAGTGTCCCCACAACCCCCTCTCAGTCTGGCTTCAAAGACTGAAATTTCCTTATCTCGGCTTATTGCCCCCTATTCTTCACATTATTGGAAATGACTTGAAGACAAATGGAAAATTCAGTGATAATGATTTTCTTGTTTCCTTGAAAACAGTTAAAGGAAGTCACAATAACCACCTCCCTCTGACATTGAGAAAATGCCTGGTGCTATCGGTGCTACAAGCTTCTTTCCGCAGGCAGGGCACCCCCACGCCCAGCACTGTAAGATGCCTTAGCTTTACCCCCCATGAGCGAGGACTCCCCGCCATCAGCGCTCAGCCAGGCCTCTGCTGTTCTGTTCTCAGCAGCAACCATAACGTCCTAGAGATGAAGGCACCCTGAGTGAGAGTCAGCCCCTGAGCTTCCATTTCTAAGATGGAGAGACTGCAGTCTAGAGTAGGCAGAGCTTGCCCAGGGCTACGAGGCTGGTGGCTGCCGGAGTCCAGCGCTGCAAGCATTGCTCAGCCAGAGCTCTCTCCTCAAGCCGGGACAGGTGCCTTGCACTGAGCTACTGGTCCACACGTTGCAAGGCAGGTGTGTGAGTCTGAGTCCTGTCACCGGCAGGGTGCAGCGTGAGGGGGATGTCGTCTTTCACCCTGGTTCATTTGATCCTCACCTTCACCTTCTGGGGACAGCCCGAACTTCCGGCACCTTGCTGGCTCTCAGGACCCTTTGGTGCTCGGTTTGGAACATCTTGTGCTGCTCGACAACTGGGAATAAGTATGAGAATTCCAAGGGAGGGGTTTCCATGGCAACAACCTCACGGACGGTTTTCAGAACTTTTACCTCCTACTCCTAGTACCACAGAAATTCAGAAAGCACAAGACACACAGACAGGCGCTAATTATCTGACCCGAATTTGCTTGGTGGGCAGAAGAAAGGCAGGCGCGACGCAGCCTGGCAGGCCGTGCTCGCCGGCACGAATCCACGTCTCCTCTGGAAGTGAGTCATTGTTCATTGTTACAGTTCTCTCTCTGTTAGACGCAGCACCAGGTATCGCACGCAGGGATGCTTGCCTGGCGCTGGGAGAGGCCCGGCCTGGTGCCCTTGAGGGTGTGGTATGGTTTTCTGGTGCTGCCTTTTGGTCAGCCTGGCACAAATGATGCTCAGGGGGACAATGCTGTGTCTACCTGTGAGACGTCCAAGGTGCAGCAGGGCGGCCTACCACTTAAGTGTCCTGATGCAGGCCCCTGAGGTCCTGAGCACTAGGCCTTGATGCACAAGTGCCAAGGCTGACCAGGCCGAAGGACTTCATCTCTTAACAGTCCACTTCTGGGACAGTGGGACACGGCGTCCAAATCCACAGGAAGGGGCTTTTTGTGTTCAAGACTCTTCTGGAAAATACTAGTTGTATAAACAAGTTATTCTCCATTTGTCCTTGGGGCTCATGGGATGGCAGTGAGTGACCTCATCCTGGTACCAAGGTCACCAGGATGCAGCACCTAGAGCCAATGCCATACAGCTACAGGCACAGTCTCCAGGCTGCCTGCTACATGGAGAAAATAATAGAAGCCTCCTGGCAGGAATTCAAATTTGCAAAGTATATTGAACTGTGGAAACCCTGTCTTTTGTGAGCAGTCTCCTTAATCAATACTTTTCAGAGCATAATTGCAGATTTGAAATAACTTACTCCTAGCATCAAGAGCCAAGGTTCAAACCAAGTGGTAAGACAGCCATGATGTTGTTTATAGGCTTCGACTCTGCTCTGAAGAGCTTCAGTCCCTGTTCCACACAGATGTCGGGCTGTCTCCATGATAACCTGTTGGCTGTAGCTTCTGCTAGGGCGTGGTGGACACGAAAGGGCACGTGCCCAGGGCAGACTGGATTGAAGTCGGGTGCTGGGGCGGTGGTTGTGAGTGCGTCTCTCCAGACACGCCCTGCCTGAACTTCTGTTCCCCGCAGGATCTGCCCTTGGTTCCAAGAGGACCATGTGGAGCTGGAGGCCTGGGGGATCAAGGGCGACTTTTCTGCCCCTTCCAGTCATTCAACAGACATTCGTGGAGGCCACGACAGACCCAGGCCTCCTGTCCATCCCCTTCCCCATGGCCATGTGCTCCTTGCCAACAGGGCCTCTAGCCATTTGGTGCCTCTGGATAAAGCCTCAAATTTCAGGCGTTAGGATCTGGTTTCTTCAGTGCTGGAGCCCAGAAGTTCAGGCGCTCTGACTCCTGGCTGGGAGCCTTCTGACCAGTGGGAGAAGGAGAGGCAGTGGGTGGGAAGTCCCTCCTGTTGCTCCCTGCCAGGCCTGCTTTCCTTTACAATGCATACCAGTCTGAGAGGGTGTGCCTGTCAAAAGATGGCAAGGCAGTGAGGAAACGGCTGCCCAGCAGCACAAGGGAGGTAGCACATCTCCTTGACTTTGCTTCCCACCCTCCTCTACTAAGTTCCTTCTTCCCATCCTCTTGTTTCCTTGAAGTATCAGCACTCCTGCCTGGGTTCAAATGTTTCCTAGGGAACTGAAGATAAAATAAGATCCACTGCGCTGGGGTAGTTAGTGCCGGGTGACACTGTTGGTCATCTAGCAAGGTGAGGCCCAGGAGCCTGCGTGCTGGCCTCTTGGAGGGCAGACATCAGACCTTCTGAGGTTAATGCCGGCTGGGGAGTATCACGGCGAATGCCAGGGATGGCTGACTTGAAAACTGCAGAGGAATTACGAAACAAGAGATAGGGTCAGGTTTCCAGCACCTGACAACTGATTTTCGGCATCTGGTAACAGAGTGATGTAGTGGGGTAACAAATGGAGCTGAGAGCACCAAGCCAGACTCCTGAGCTGCTCCTACTGGGACAGTTTTTTTTCCCCTAGGAAAAGTTTTGAGCTAACCCAGCGGTGTATGGGAAGCTAAGAAGGAGCTCTCAGTGTCCCTTCCCAGACTCCTCCAAGAAGCACGCATGGCCCAGGCAGGCCCCACATGGTGCACAGACTCAGGGTCAGTATGCAGCCAGCGCCATGCTAACCTCTCCATCGTGCCCTGTGCCAGCTGTCTTCCCTGCAGCTGTCCTTGGTAGGCAGAGCAGTACTTAAGCAAGGTTGCCGACTGGAGGCATCTTTGGGATTCCAAGGTCACCTTCAGCCCACTGTCAATGGAAACGCGTGGATGCCAGGACATTCTCTGCAGGCGCGGGGAGGACACGGCCTCACTGAGCCAGTTTCCTCATCCACCAACGCCATGCCACAGCCTTCCGGAGCCCTCTCCCGGCACACGGGCAGCATCGGCACTCACAGTCACAGAAGCCTGTGGCCAAGGATACGGGTGGGGGACAGGAGACCTCAGTCGTGCCTCCACTGGTGACAGAAATGTGTCTTGCAACGAAAGCCTGGGACTCATTCCAGACCCTGCTCAGCAGTAGTCTTCTGCGAGCTGAGCGGGCTCCGAGCCCTGTCTGCCCCGGGGAGCCACCAGTGAGGCGCAAGCTCTGGGAGGCAGGTCTTGCTTCACAATTAGTGTGACTGAGCAGCCCCAACAAATCACAGGGCAGAACTGCCTCTAGTGTAAGGTCTTGACCTTTCAGGTTGACATTAAATTGGAAGAAACTGCTCGTGTTAGAAATAATTACTGCTGATAATGAATACAATTAAGCATAAAAGAATCTTTATAACTCTGGTACCATTTGTGCACTTAGAAATCGGCTCATATTTTTCCCTTCACAGATGTTACAATAATGGTGTCAACACTTTTATTTCTTTGTCCATAAGCTGAAAATTATGGCTGTTTCATAAATTGCTAACGTGCTCAGAAGATGGAAGCCCAGCTGCAGAGCACATGAGTTCAGACTTCTGCCCGAGCCTCATGTTTCACGATGACCTCAGTTTCCTTTGCTGAATGGGAACCGAGGCGAGGAAGTACTTGTAAAACTGGTTTTGAAGAGTGGAGTTATGAAGAGGTGCTGCCGTGTCAAACATCTGCTCCATCCATTACGCTCAACTAGGAGCCGGGAACCTGCAGTAGGGGCGAAAAGCATCGATAAATTAAAATTCTCCTGCGAGCACACTTTCCAAGCCTGTGCCAGTTGGAACCGTGGGGAAAGAAAAGCTGAACAGGGAGACGGACGTTTTGTGCTCATTCTTCCAGAACTGGCCTGGGCAACGGTACTTACGTTCTGGTGTTCGTTATGTGGCTGGTCAGTTTCTTTGTCCAAGCATAACAATGTTCTGTGGCGGATTGGTGCCCAGTGGCTCCACGAGACAATGAGGGTCCAGTTCCCGTTGAAAGCCACATTCTTTTTTTTTTTTTTTTTTTTTTTGATGATAGAGTCTTCATTGAAATTCCAGCAGGAGTAGAGAAAATAAAGTGTCATTACAATTAAGTGCATGGGTTACCAAGGGCATCGACACCCCCCCGGTGGTTCTTGTGTCTGGAATCTGATGCTGTTAGTCACGTCAGGTTGCCACCAAACCAGGAACATACGTTTTGTCAAAACCAACGGATGCATTAATTCACGAAAGGGAGAGATGTAGAAATGTCAGAACTTTGAAGTTTTTAAGTGGGTTATTTCAGGTTGATACTCCAAGCAAGCAGTTTAGGGAGGGGGTGCTGCACCCCATTCTCGCCCACAGGCACACGCCATGGCCCGCCGGGAGCCAGGCTCGTACATCCAGCTGCAAGAGGAGGCAGTCAGGCATGCAATGGGGACCTGAGAGTGTGCCCTTCGGGATCCAGCCAGGCTCCCTCAGGGATGGACAACTGACCGGCCATCCTAGCTGGCGCGTCCCCACCTCCTGGGTGGCATTCAGTGTTCTTGACACACACAAACCACAGTCCCAGACTGCGCCTCTGCAAATGCCCCTGGACCCACACCCTGTCGGACCTACTTGTCCCCTAAATAACCAAGGCATGGTGGGGACACTGAGTGGGCTCCCTCGTCCCTCTTTGCATTAGATGAGTTGTGGAATGACAATCAACAAGGACAGATTCAATCTTTGCATCTCCTTAGAAAATCTCAACTACTAATCTGAGATGATAAATTAGAAAGCTCATTCACATCACGCAAAATTAGTCGAAACAGATGGTGAAGTCAATTTAAAAGCTACTTTTTTCTCTATCCCTGAGAGTAAGTGCTGTCTCTTCAGGAAGGCAAAGGAGTCGATTTGAATCTGTTTGCCCTTTGAAAGGACCATCAGCAGCCTCCTGCCTCCCTGTGCCCTCTGCCTGTTGTCCTGGGAGCTGGCCTTAAAATGAGTTATGGTCACCAGACTATCCACAAGGCCAATGCTAGCTCACGTGCCTTCCTGGATCCTAAGTGGCTTTTAAACAAAAGTGCATGGATAATAAATATTTGGCTTGTAGTCATTATTCTTAACTGCAACCATCAATGAGGTTGCTCATTCGGCTGCACTTGGGTGAATCTCGACTCTACCCTCTGCCGGCTGGGTGTCCTGTCCAGAGACCCGTCATATCTCCAGGCCTGTATCCCTCAGCCCACAAGGAGGGCAGTTGTGCCTGGGGGGTAGTTGGGGGCATCCCACGAGCCAGTGAGAGCACTCTCCAGCCTCACCTGTGATGGGTCAGTGGCTGGTGTTGGTGTTTTAGTCATGAGACAATCAGAGGCTTCCTGCCGCCTCCCACTCTCTTTCCCCCACCTGCCTGGGTGCCGAGTGGCACTGACTTGCCTCAGGTAGTCCAGAGGGAAATCTGAAGCTCCACCTGTGAGGACCGTGCACGCTCCGATTCCGAGTCACCGGTGTGTGGTGTTGTCAGTCCTTCCAAAGGACTCTGCCTCGTCCTGCCTCCCAGTCCACCAGCGGTCACTGAAGTCTGGGTGCAGAGAGATCACCCAGGGGCACTGGGTGAACGCAGAGGACGGATAGGCCAGAAAAGGTACGAGGAATTTGAGTTAGAGCCGACGTCCTCCAAAGCCACAGAAGCCAAGAAAGAGCAGGACGCCGCGACAGTGAGGCTCAAAAGGTGACTGGACGCTTCCTGACGCTTGCCCAGGCAGAGCCCCATGCCTCTGCTGAGGCGTTCAATCAGAGGGACACACATGTGTGCACGCACGCCCACACAGAGTGCCTCCATGGGACTGCAAGCTCTGGGAGGGCAGTGTGAATGGACACTTCTCGACAGCATCGCACAGTGCAACTGTCCAACCACCTGCAAACTCACTTCTCCTTCGTAGCAGTTTTGATTCACATATTTTGAAGTTTGGTTACCACGTGCACACACATTTAGTAAAGTCACGTCTTCTTGATGAAGGTACCTCTGTTACTGTATTTATTCTTATATTTGTCCCTTTGTTCTTGTCTTTGTCCTGACCAATGTCTGCTCTGTTTGATATTAATATAGCCACCGTGCTTTTTAATTAATGTTTATTAGTATGTATCTCTTCCTTTGTAAAATGATTTTGACCTACATGTGTCTTATATTAAGTCAGTTTCTTATAGACAGCATATTTTTAGGTTTTTCTTTTTTGTCTCATCTGATAATCTCTGCCTTTTAATTGATATGTATTAATCATTTATATTTAATGTAATTAAGAATAAAGTTGGGTTTAACTCTTCCATTGATATGTGTTTTCTCTTTGTCTCACTATTTTTTTCCCCTTTCCCTCATTCCCTATCTTCTTTTGAATTTTTTTATTATTATTATGATTCTGTTTTGTCTCCACAATTGGCTCATTACATATATAACTTTTATATTCTTAACTGGTTGCTCCAGAATTCACAATATACTTCTTTTAACTTGTCCAAATCACCTCCAAATACTGTATTGTGCCACTCCAATATAATAACTTAACAACAGTGAATTTCCATCCCCTGTCTCCCATCCTTTGGGCTATTATTGCCACTTATTTATTCTATATATGTTGAAAACCCACCATATATATACATACATATATATATTCTTATGTATACATATATACATGTATGTATAAAGCTGAATTTGCTTTAGACACTCAGATATCCTTTAAATAAGTTTAAAACTGAGCAATTAATTATGTTATGCCCTTACTGTTTCTGGAACTCTGTCCCCCTTGTAGAGAACCAAGTTTCTATCTGGCATCCCACTGATTCTATCTGAAGAATTTCCTGATTTCCTGTATGGTTCTTGTCGAGCAGTTTTGACAATGAATTTGGTCAGGTTCTCTTTACATGAAGATGTCTTGGCTTGGCCTTCCATATGGAAGATACTTTTGCTGACTATAAACTGCTTGGTTATCACGTTTCCCTCCCTTCAAAGTGTGAAGGAGTCTCCTATAATTCTCATCTTTGTTTCTCTGTTGATAATGTTTCTTTGGTTGTTTTCAAGATTTTCTTTTGACTAGCATGTGTTATTTGTATGTGCATGTAGAGGGTAATTTGCCTTTTTAAGAGTTCTTTGGGCTTCTTGTCTTTTTGGGGGTCGTTGTCTTTCATTAATTAGGAAAAATGTTTTGCCATTATGTCTTAAAATATGTCTGTCCCTCCCTCTTTCTTCCACCTTGGGTTGTGTTGAAGAGTGGATCAGAGCATTTGATATTACTGCACATCTCTTGGCTGTTCTGTTCCTCCTACTTCCTCACTTTTTTTTATTTCTGTTTTTCCATTTAGACAATTCTAATTTATCTAAACTATGACTGTATCTACATCATCTAATTATATAAATTATGATTTAGCTTTAAACTAATTTTCTCCTGTCTTGTGTGTCAATGTGTCTGTTGAAGAGACATTTTATCTCTGACGCCGTGTTTTCTATCTCTAACATTTCCATTTAGCTTTATTTCACAGTCTCTGTCACCTAACTGAACATCTCCATTTGCTTACCCCTTGGGTCCTCTGACACGTTGATCGCAGTTATTTTGAAGCCCTCCCCATGTCGGTTCCAACATTCACATCATCTCCGGGTCTGTTTCTGTTGACTCTTGAAGGTCTTTTTCCTCCCCCTGCTGTGTAAGAGTTTCATAGTTTTCAACTGAATAAAGGACATTAAGTGAAGAACAGTGGACACTGAGGAAAGGACTCTGGGCTCAGAACGGCCTGTCCCTTCCTCTGTCAGCTCGCTGCTGTGGGATGCTGAGTGTCTGGTCACTGGCTAGTTTGCATTTGGGTCTTACTGTGATGTTCAGTGTTGCACAGACTTAAAACCCCTCCAGTGGCAGGGGCTGCCAGCTCGCCCAGGCTACCTGAGGGTTTCCCCCTGTTTCTGCTGCATCCTCAGCTTCCTGCCCTCACATGCACAGTGGGGTCCTCTCTGTGACCTGGGCTTCCCTAGTGTAGACTGCCATTGCTCCTCCTGGTATGAGGCTCAGGTGGATCGGGGAGATTCTCAGCTCTGTTCCACAGGGTGGGAATTCCTTTTAGGGTTCCCGCCCTTGTGCAGGCAGATTTTGCCGCACAGGGTGACAGTGTCTTTGGTGGGGAAAGTTTCCTCTCCCTCCCTGGCTAGACCTCAGGGCTGTTTGGGGCAGGGAGTATTTCCTGGACCTTCCTCAGGAAGAGGTCTTTTTTTTTTTTTTTTACCTCTCCTCTCCTATGGAGACCATGGACTTCTGTCTGTGTCCTGGGGTCAGCATGGGGTTTTCCTGCCCCTTCTCCAGTGCTTTAAGATATTCCATTAATACAAGGGCAAGGTTTTGGGAAACGGGTGTGTGTGCATGTGCCAATGATGGGCTCTCACAGACCCTCACTCACTCCTAGCCTGTCTTGTGGGCACCCAGCATGGACCTGTGTGTGGACAGCCATGAGGGACGGCCAGCTGCCTTTGTGTTTGGAGCATGCAGGGATTCAGAATTCTCGTGGCCCAGCTCCAGCTCAGAGTTTGTCAAAAGTCTCACTTTTCCTTCAGACTCTCTTTCCTGGTATCTGCCTCTCTTCCCCAGGCTCTGTGCAAGGTGACACCTCTGCTGTGCCTGTGTGTCCATCTGTGATAATGGCATTATCCCAGGAAATAGGGGAGTCGTGGCGTTCTAAGTGGCTAATGGATGACTATTTGCAGATAATTCAGTTGTCCCCCTTTTGGAGCTCAGGTTACCTGGAAGTAAGATGTGTAGATGGCCCCATTTCTTCTCTCTTGGTTAGGGTGAGAGTGTAGCTATGCCAAGGTACCCGGCCTCCTCTGTGGGAGAAGGAGCCCAGGCAGAGGAACCTGGCAAGATAACTGCCGCGTTTTCCTCCCGGATCTCACGTGGGAGACAGTGATGGTGCTTTGGCTGGAACTGCGTGCTGAAAAGACTGCTCCTGCCTCGTCCATCCCATGTTCCTCCAAACAGCCCCTGTGGCCCTTCCATTCACTATGCCTTCCCTTCACAGATCCTTCTGGAAATGATGGGATTCCACAGGAAGAGGGTCGCCAGGCAGAGACATCATAAAGGGGGAGTTTTTCCAAATTAAAAAAAAAAAAAAATCTTTATTAAAAAATTCTTCTCAGTTGTCTTTTTGTTGGTGGTGGTTGTACTTGCTTTTTGAGCTACTCTAATGGAGCAAATCTTTGTCTTGGCTTTGGGGCAGAACAGAGAGGCATCATAAAACTTAATGCACTAAAGAAGAAACAGGTTAGGCTCGCAAACACATGGTAGTTTTCAACATGACATTATCCCAGGAAATGCATGAGCAATGGCATCACACAATAGCCATCAGATAATTCTTTGCAGATAATTTATACCTCCATCTCTGGAAGACATTCTGGAAGACATTGCTTAGAAAAATGTTGGACTCTGTACTTACTCCCTGTGTAGATTTGGTGCTTTCTGCCCATTACTTAATTTCACATCAACGGGATGGAGAATATACACTGATAGAAATTCCAATGAAAACTTCAAGGAGTAGACTGAGTGGAGCTTGGGTTTCTCTTGTAGATTCGTGAAATACCACTCCCAGGTGCTAAAACTGTCATTAGTGTTGTTGTTGAGATAATTTAGCTCTATCTTGTTGGTTTTCTAGCAGCTAGATGCTTGTTGGAAACTCAAAAGCAGTTAGAGCTGGGTTAATGTGTGTAGATACAGATCTGAATACATATAGTGTCTGATCAAATTATAATATATTTTCTGTGTACCTAAATATGTATATATGTAAATATGTACATATGCATATATATTCAGTTCAGCATTTTAATGGCAAAACCATTAAAGTGCTCAACGTTGACACCTAAGGACAGTGACAACGTGGCGTATGACCCAGCCTCGTGGAGGCAGTGGAGAGGGGACCAGCCCAGCAGAGCGTGCTGAGAACTACCCTCAAGTCCCTTCCTCCCTGGCTGAGGTCCCTGACACCTCTGCCCCCCAGCCCCAACCAGGACTGGGAGGAGCCTTCCCTCCCTGCCTGCGCAGCTGAACCAGCAGCCCGACCCGGCAGATCCTGCCTCCTCCTCCCACGTCTTTGCTCTCCCGTCCTTGGGTTGGAATGTTGTCGCCTGAAGCGATGGCCACTTGGAGCAATGAAGCCGCGGGAAGAAGTTCAGAGGCGAACTGGAAACAAACAGCCTTTTCATTCTGATAACTTTTCTCTCTGGCTCTAACAACGACTTTAACACGCACCACACACACCACCAAAATGGCGCAGACCCGATCAGCAATCTCGCTCAAGTCCCGCGAGATCTCGGGCCAAGTCCCGTGAGACTACGGAAGGCGGCGACAGCCAAACATCTCCTTGGCCCGTAGTCAACCGCAATCTTAGCCATCTCCCCAAACAGGGCTCCTACATTGGAACATGGCTGTTTCTCCTCCGGACAGACGCAGTGGCCTCCTGATGGGCCTACCTGCAACCTCAGGTTGCTGCACAGCGTCCACCACTGGCTACAGGAACGACCTTCCACACTGGCACATCGATGTTTCCCTCTTGCTTAACACTTTGGTATTTCCCTTGTTTACAAATGGGGACCAGTGTCCTTTCCAGGGCACAAATGCCCTCCACAGCCTGGCCCTGAGCTACAGCGCCTCTCCCTGCGCCCTCTGGGGCCTCCTGGCTGGGCCTGGCTGGGGGAACCTGCTTCTCTGGCCTGCTGCCTGCCCAGCCGCTCCCTTGCATCTGCCCGCTCAGTTCCCTGCTCCAGCCAGGAGCTCAGGGTCTGCTTCCTCTGAAAGACGCTTCCTGTGCTCTCCTCTTTCTCCTCCACCCTCAACACTCCCTTCTGTGAGCCACCGAGCAATCAGCAAACGCTCGTCTCTGTCCCTGGCTTGTGACAGCTGCTGCATCAATTGGCCCATCAGTTCCTCCGGGTATGTAGGATACGCTCTGCCCCTTTGCACAGGGTGGCGGGTGGAGCCGGGGACAGCTCTGCCTCTTGCTGCATTCTGTATTCCCACCTTCTTGCACGTGCAACTCACACCATGCACACTAAATGAGCGTGCATGGCCCGCTGGATGCTTTCCTGAGATCGCCGCATGTCCCCTCGCGGAGCAGAGAGCAGGAGGTGGCACCCTACAAAGCTCTGCTGTGCCGGGAAGTGGACATGCCTGTGTCCGAGCTGTCTCCAGCCTTCCAGGCCAGCAGATGCAGGTCGTCTCTTTCTGAACCCTTGGAGTGGACGCACGGCCACGGGCCCTTGTCAGTGTGGCCCCTGTGCTCTGGCCCCTTCCTTTACAGAAAACCCCTGGAGGCCTCCATCTGCCCTAGACTCCCAGGGCATCCCGCCTGCTCACGCATCCCACAGGTCTCCTTCCAGAAACAGTCCCTCCCCATAGGCTTCCTATATTTCCAGAAGTTTCTTAGACAATGCAATGTGAATTGATCATGTGGATTCTTTGATTAAGTAAACCCCAAGCTAAAATTTTTCTTCCTGTTCCATCCCCTGTCCCTGGTAGTGTCCGTAGCCTGTGCCTCTGGGTCAGTGCCATCCCCACCAACCTCCTGATCCCATCTCACCCTCTCAGACACCCTTGACTCCTTCCTTTATGCCCTTCTTTTCCATCGGCTGGTACCCAAGTTGTGCCCTCTCGTTTGGGGGCCTCTCAGCTCTGCCCTTCCTTGCTCAGGTAACTGCGGTAGATTCTGAGCAGGTGTTCTTGAGCTGGTCCCCGTCTTCGCCTTCCAAGGTACACAAAGCCCAGGCTCCTGTCCTGGTCACGAGGCCTTTCCCAGGTGGCCACTTTGGGCTTGTCCCCTGCGCCTCCACACAGCTGACCTGAGCAGAGCAGCATCAGACCCTCTCCCTCTTCTGAGCCAAGACCACCCACTGCACTTCCTGGAGCACTTTCCTCTCTTTTCTCTGCCTTGAAAACTCAGACCTAGCACTTAATATCCTGCCCAAACAGACCTCTCCTGCCTGCAACCGTCTCTGACTTCCCAGCCTAGAGACACAGCTTTCCTCCTCTAGGTGTCAGGTGACTTGAACATGTACCTTGGTGCCCATTTATCACACACGTGGAATTTCTCTCCCTGCCCAGGAGGTGCCTGGAGACAGGGACTGTGTCGCCCTCAGCCAGGTACTCTCAGAGCTTTGCCCAGAACGTGTTAGTCACAGGCGTTCAAATATCTGAACCCAAGTGTGAATTGGGGAAATCAAAGCCCCTGCGGTTGGCCGCTGCAGAGGGAAACTGGGGCTGGAGGTTGGGAAGAGAAGGCACAGGGCCTGCGGAGGGGCCTTGCGTCCAGGCGTTTATTTGTTCTCGATAATAAAACTTTGAGAAAAGGGGTGAAAAAGAAAACATGGTCCTTCGCTGTTCACCTTTTTTTTAGTATTCCTCTTCCTGGGAAAGGAGCCAAGGTGTATTTGGAGGGGTCTAAAGTTCCTTGGTAAAGTTTACAATTCTGGGGCAAATCAAGAAGGCCTGTGCGTTGCTCGCTGTTTTTTCCTGGCACACGGCAGAACAATCACACTCGGGACCCTCCAGGCCTCTCACTGTTCCAAGACTCTGTGAAATCGTCTCAAGCAAGGCTTTGAAACAGTGACGTCCAGGACACGATGTCGCTTTGCAAGGCGTGAAGGCGTCCACACACACGCCTGCCCCGTCGTCATTACCTGGCGGCTCCCACAAGCCCGTTGCTGCCTGATAAACTCCATCCACGGCTCCGGGAGAGGGTGGCGAAGGAGCTGAGGCCAGAATAGGCAGGCGTGAGCCGGAGCCAGAGTCAACAGCAAAAGAAAGATCTGAAAGGAGGGACACTAGCGCATCATTTCTCCGCATTTCACGCTTTACAGCACCTTAGAGGAAACAAAAGCCTTACAGAGAAAAGGCTGGGTTGGCAGCAGAGCCGGCCCCTCCTCGGCTGGCTTCCCGTGTTCTGGTGCTTGCTTTTTTTAGACAAACAAAGCACTTAAAGGTGGTGTGTTGAGGTTTCATCTCAAATTTTCTTTCCCTTTTCTCTCCTCCACTTTAAGAGTTCCGGGGAAAGGAGCAGTTCCAACCGCGGCGTGCTGTCCTCTCTGTGTCCCTGTCTCTCTGTCTCTGCCTCTCTTTCCCTCCTCCTTCCCTCTCCCCCAACTCCCTTTTCTCCCTGATGTCATGTCTCTGAGTCCGGCTCCAGCTGTCCTCCCCTCCGAGCAGAAAGAAAGCATGGGGGAAGTTTGCGGACTCCACGATTGTGCAAATCTTCGACTGTTTCCCTCGCTTGGAGGATCAGATTTACACTTTTCTCCCGGCTGTTCTTCATGGTGAGACGTTGGAACTCGACAGGCGGACTAGGCCAACTGGGCAGAAAGTTCAGCACGCTGCAACACTGCCCAATTGAGGAAGGGACCAGCCCACCTCGTTAGCTAATCTGCCCAACTTGACCCAAATGAATTTCTTGTTAAGCAACATTTATGAAGAAGCTTTTGAATAATTCTATTAAGTGAAAGACTGGGGTTTCATTTCCCATGCTATTGCATTTTCTGGATACCATGTTTTCCAATCACACTGAAGCATTTTGTTTTCAGGCCTTATGGAAAGTGCTGGTGGTTGGGCCTCAAAAGAATCGAAGGGTTGGTTCATAAATGAATAAAAAGCCAGCGGCATTTATCCAGAGTTTGTTTAACTACCCTACCCTCATGGGCCTGTAAAAATCCAACTGAAAATCATTGAGAAGAGGTTCTCCCGTGAGATTCCTTGGCACTTTCTGCTTCCGCTTGGATCCGAAATACCATGAGAGGATCTTTTTTTCTTTTTCTTGCAACATTTCAACACTTCTAGTTTCATTTGCAGATGGAGAAGAGCAAGGGGAAAGGAAAAGGAATGGGAGAAAAACACAGTTGAACTTTTCTTGACCTAGAAGTTATTGCAGCTTTTACATGAAATTTTAGGCCAAAACTTCCTCGGTTGGGGCCAATTGCCTAGGAAACCACCCAGGGACGGCGTCTCCTGCCAGAAGCTATTGGTGGACCGTGGCCATCTCCAGACATGTCCAGGAAACCTGACGTTGGGGTTCAGGCTCTGGTCTCACTGCCCCCTTAAATCAGCCCTTCCCCAGTACAGCAGAAGCGGGAATTAAATCATTTATCCAACCAGGCCGGAGCGATTGCTCATGGAAGAGCGTATTTCATGTGGGTTCTTTGGAAGGAGCTGTGTGGGCAGATCAGTTGCAAAAGTAGCCACAATCCTCAGGGCTCTGGAGCTGGAAAGTGGATTAGTGGTTGCCTAGGACGGGGGCGGGGAAAAGTGTGAGAGGTGGAGGGAAATAGGACCTGATTGCTAATGGCTGGGAGCTTCTTTCTGGGGTTAAGAAAATGTTCTAAAATCAATCGTGATGGTTGCACAACTCTGAATATAAAACATCCATTGAATCATATCCTGTCAATGGGCGAATCGTAAGGTAAGTGAATTCCACCTCACTTAAGCTTGTATGTTAAAAACAAAAGCAACTTCAGTCTGGGCTCTTTCCAGCGTCCAGGCCTTTTCAGAGTGACTCTACAGCTCCTCCCTGAAAACTGGAGTCCATCTCCTGCTAACTCTGGGCTGCCGCTACCTTCCGTGTGTCCACAGAACGTGGCAGAGTGACTGCTAGATCTAAGCGTTCGTTCCTGAGAGGACTTGTAGGCGTCTACTGTCTGACTTCACTGTCTTCGCTGTGAAAACCAGCCCGGTCCAGACTGCCAGAAGACAAAGACCTGTGCTGCAGAGCTGAACCCTCCAGCCAAGGCCATCCCCACCGGCCTGCCAGCTGCCTGCAGACCTTGATGGGGGTCAGCCCACCCCAGAGCAGATGAGCCACTTGTCTAAGCTACAGATGGATGACAAATGAAAGGGGGCTGTTGTTTAATAATTTATGCTGGCTGTATTTGTTCTGTGGCAATACCTGACTGATACATGTATCAATCCCTTTGAGATTCTAGAAGTGTGGAGAAAACTATGAGCACAGATTTCATTGGCTACCTACAATACCAGTGACTTCACTTGGATTTCCAGCCTCTGACCAGGTGCTTCCCATTCTTTCCCTTTTTTCCATGAAGTAGTGATAAAAATCATTCCCGGTTGGGTAAAAGCCACAGATCATTAGATCTTTGTCCTCAAGTGACAAAAGCCTTACACTAACATTCTGGACCTTCCTAGAAGTGGCGGGCTGGGGGAGCACCGGGCCTTCTCTGTTAAACTAGGGGGCTATGAAGCAGTTCCATCACATGGTAGGATCAGGTGCTGCTGGTCACATGTGGGTCACACCTGTAGAATCCTGCTGTGTGGGGCACTGCTCTTCTGGGTCCCAGGGGGAACGAGCTCAGGTAAATGTGGGTTAGGTTTGTAACCCCCCCACACACACACACCTGAGAAACGTGTTAGAATAGCCCCTCTCTGAGAGGTGCGGAGCAGCTGGTGAAGAGGAGGAAAACCTGTCAAGGACCCTTGCCCTGGCCAGGAAGGGAGAGGAGGTATCTGCCAGAGAGACCAGAGACGTGCTTCTAAGGGAGTTGAGTGACTTTCAGCTTTTCAAGCCTTGTGAGAATGAAGGTCAGTCAGTCCTCGGTCTCTGCAGGTGTGAAACTTATTTAAAAAAAAAAAAAAAAAAAAAAAAAAAAAAAAAACAAAAGCAACTATTGCTACGCCACTGCTGACATGTACCATGCGGTGAAGCCTAGGATGGTGTGCCTGAGTAATCACAGAACCTTTCTCCTGTATTTATTGCCTAAACAATCTGGATGACAACTATTTGTCTAGAATTTGCATTGTATTAGGTACTGAGGAATCTGGAGGTCAGTGTCAGTGTAAAAACAATGCACACAGCTAACGCACAGACCTGCGTGGGGACCTGAGCCAGTTTACAGAAGGGACCTGAGGCCCGTGGAGTTTGGTATTCTCGGGGCTCCTAGGACCAATACCAAGATAGTAAGGAGGACGGCCGTAGAAAGGACATGCACATATCTGGACAGGTAAGACTGGGACACACGGAGACCCATGAAAACCTCCTCCTCAGCTCCATGGGAACCTTCTGCGTGACCGAGTGGCTGCTGTGCGTAGGAAGAGGGTGAGTGTGACTGAGCAAGGGAAATGTAAACTTCACTCACTTTTAACGTATTTGAATTTAAGCTTGCGTAGCCACCTACGACCCCTGCTGAAGGAGCACAGCTCTATACAATGAATAGACACATTTTTACTCTCGCAATAAAATTTGTAAAGCCATTTTATTTTATTTCATTTTATTTTGGACAAATGCTGGGCAGCGATTCAGTCAGGCGTCACCCTGCACTCCCACTGCCCACAAGGACTCTACCTCTAAGAGAAAAAAAGCTCCCCCGTTCATCGAGCCCCGACACCGTGATGTCCAAAATGCAGATGTCTTTAGTCAGTGTCTGCTGTGTGCAAGGCACTCTGCTTTGCAAAACATGATTAAAGCAGAAGAAAACAGTCATGAAATTTCTTTGACAGACTCATCAGTTTACCACTTTAAAAAATGCAAGGGTGAGTTTAACAATTTTTGGAGTAAAATTATTTAAATTTTAAAATTATGAGTTTACAGCAATACGTAAATCAAGTGTGTTTGGAGAAGGCTCTTTTTAATTCCATAGGCTGGCAAGTTTGATTTCTATTGTCATCGAAGATGATGTAATCGTGGCTTAATAAGAGAAATTATTAAAGGGTTTACGAGCTTTCATTTGTAAAACCCAGGGAGAAAAGGTCAATAAAGACCCCCTCTTACAAATCTCTAAAGTATTTGAATTTAAAATGAACCTCATTCCACAAGAAAAAATGTAAGATCAGTAAGACAGAAATCAAGCCCCCTCAAAAAATGTGGGGGGGGGGAGGGAAACCTTAATTTATGTTGACTGCATTATTCTCTAGATTAAAAGCAACTCAACATAAAATGAGGACTTTGAGTTCAAACTTTGAAGGAATTCACATATTTGCATCAATTTTTAAAAAGGTTTTATAACTAATGAACTTGGATTTCTTTTGGCATGGCATAAAATCCATTTGTACAGTTTTTAATTAAGAATGCAGCCTATGCAATTAAGACGAAGGGTAGGGACTTGGTCTGATGTCCTATGAGAACCCCAGTCGAAAAAATTATGGTAATGCTGTGTGTCCTAAAACCGTCTCTGAGTGTCACAAACACGTGGCAAGGAATTACCCCTGCTGCACAATGAGGATTTGTTTAAAGTTGATAATTAGGAACATTTAATTTTGATGTGTTAGGACCTTGTTTACCACTAATCTCCCTGGCATTTGCTGCGGGCTTGGGAACGTCAGCAGGATCATCTAAAATTGAGTTCAGAAAGTAGAGACTGGGTCAAACTCACAATCCATAATGCAAATACTGGAGTTTCTTCAGAGACAGGGGAATTCCTAATGTGGATTTTAATATTTAAAGTTACCAGTGCCATTATTGAGGATATTAAGATGCTTTCATGTCGAACTGATTAAAATTACATTTAGAATAATGAATGACATGTAATGTACAAATACCCATCCACCCCCCCGTTTGTTCTTTTTTAAAAGTACGGAAAGTATAAACAACCGTCAGGGAAAGTCTGAGCTATTCTTCGGGGACACTCGGAGCTAGAGGACAGAAACCCAGGGCCAGTGTTGGTGTCCCAAGAGAGGGTCTGCTCCACACCCGGAAGGAGCCTCTTGCCCTGCTGAAATGAAAGGAAGTCGAACTCCTTTGGAAAGAAAGGCTGTGTAGGTGGGTTTTCCTCCTGAAGACTGAGGATGTTAAAGTAGGTCTTTATTTGCTGGAAGACTGAGGATGTTAAAGTAGGTCTTTATTTGCCTGGGGAGGCGGAGGCCTGCCCCTCAAGTAGAGTGACTCGCAGCCCTGTTCATTTCTTTATGTATTTAGGACAGAGTTCCAGATGTGTGGCCTGTGCCTGCCAACGCTGCACCAGGCCCTCACCAAAACCACCTCTGTCCCATTCTCCCAGGGCACAAGGAACATGGATGTCCCAACCTCCCCAGGTAGGCCTCATGCAGCTGGGACTCAGCCTTGGCAAGGACACATTCCATATGCTGATGCTCCAAACCCTTCTGAGTGTGTCTTACCCAGCAGGGCGGTTCCCCCAGTTTCCAAAGCAAAGCACAGGGAAGAGCCTGCAGGCTCCTGCTCTGTCCCCACCACAAGTGCACCCAAGCAGCAGGGCAGATTGCACTACCCTGGGACAAAAGGCTAGGGTGGCCTGGAGTCACATTGGCCCAAGAGGTGGAGATGCCTGTACTGCCTCCCCAAAACCCCATTAGCCTCTCCTTTGCCACCAGAATGACTTTCTTTTAAAAAAATATTAATAGAGTTTTATCTTTTCAAACAGTTTTAGTTTTACAGAAAAATGATTGGCATGTATAAAGGGTTCCCAAGCGCTCCACCACCCTCTGTTGACTCCAGAGGTTCTCCTGTTATCAACATTAACATCTTTCATTAGCTGAGGCAGCTGTTGCAACTGGTGAGCCAATATTGATACATTGTTATTAACTACAAGTCCACAGTTTACACCAGAGATCCCTCTTCATGGCCTACACTCTTGGGGTTTTGACAGATGTATAGTGACATGTATCCCCATCCGGCACCAGTTTCCCTGCCCGAAGTATCCCTTTTGGTCCACCTACTGATCCCTTACTCCCTCTCAAAATAGGGATGGGATCTTGTTAGTCCCATTTACAGTTATTAAATTAAAGTGACTCCCCAGCACCTTCCCCTACCACACACCATCCTATCAATCTGCCTGGTCCCTCCCTCACCTCTAGGAGATATTAAACAAAGCCCTAACTCCTTAGCCAAGGGCATGCAAAGCCTTCATGCTGTCTGGTCCCTGTCTACCTGTCTACCTGTCTGGCCCCATCAATCTGCACATCCTTACATCTACCAAGGCATCCTGGACCAGGGCATTGGCTTCACACCTAGGCTAGAGCCCACCTCCTCCTCGCTTGGACTGCCTGACCTTGAAAGAATGTAACTCCCAGCAGCAACAGCATCCAAGGCCAATTGTGTGCTCTGAAAATATTTGCAAGGAGAAGATCAAATAGCTCCTACTCATGTGAGTAATTTGTATTCATTTCTTTACTCACTTAACACATTGTTGTTGTTATTTTCTGTGTGCAGGACATTAGACCCAAATTGTGAGAGGTAACTACCACGGTCTTTGCCTTAGAGCTGTTGTACGCTACAAAGAAAGAAGTGGATGCACTTTGCATTCCCGGACCAGAGCTCATTTTTGGTGTTGAAATATTTGTCCATGAGGTTTGCAGGGTCTCAACATTTTGACTCACGTTGTCAGATCACAAATGACACCTCCGGACTGTTGCCTACTCGTGGTTCTCCCATGGCCTGCCATTTCACGTGCAGCTGCTCTTTGTAAGTAACAGCCTCTCTTCCGTCTTGTAACTTCAGTGCTATCATTTGCCTGTGTGGACCAAGGCACCCAGCACAGTGCCGAAGATCCCGTAGGTACTTTCCTCGGTACGGTGTGCTGCCGTTGAGATGCTGACCCTGTGGCTGGCTGGTTGAGAGTTGTTTGTTGGCTTAACATGAGCGGTGGTCTTATCCTATTCTTTTTAGGATCTACCCTAATAATCATGAGCAGATGTCTTCCCCTTCCCGCTGACGTGCGGCTGTGGTGCACAGCATGGCCTGATGGGCAAGCACAGAGCGTGCAGCTGTTTTTGCATTGCAGCAGAGCACTTGAGCTTCATTCAGGTTCCACTTGTCTTCTAGTTTTTATCACTTATAAAGTCAGAATCATCTGCTCTCCAGGTTTGGAAAATTTCACCTGTAAATCTATCTCTGTTTGTTCAATTAAGTCTTTTTCAATAATCATCTTTAGGCTGCTTTGGTGCCAGTACCATGCTGTTTTTGTTAGTATAGCTCTGTAGTATAATTTGAGATCTGCTATTGTGATCTCTCTAGGATTGCTACTCTTGCTCAATATGGCTTTGGCTAGTCTAAGTCCCTTATTTATGCTTCCACATAAATTTTAGGACTGTATTTTCTAGTTCTATGAAGAATGTCATAGGTATTTTGATGGGGATTGCATTGAATCTGTTTAACACATTTGGTAGTATGACCATTTTGAAAATTTCAATTCTGCCTATCCATGAACATGGGAGGTCTTTCCATCTCCTAAGGACTTTTTCAATCTCTTTCTTCAGTGTTCAATAGTTTTCATTGTAGAGGTCCTTGATTAGATTTATTCCCACGTTTTTTAGGTTATTGTGAATGGAATAGTTTTCCTAATTTCTTCTTCAGCAGATTCATTCATTTTTAGAGTATGGGAATCTATTGATTTACGTACATTGATCTTGTATCCTGCTACTTTGCTGAACTTATTTATAAGCTCTAGACATCTTCCGGTGGAGTTTTTGAGTCTTCTAGATTTAAGATCATATCATCAGATAATTTGACTCTTCTTTTTCTATTTGTATCTCTTTAATTTCCTTCTCTTGCCTGATTGCCCTGGCTAGAGTTTCAGTAACTATGTTGAGTAGAAGTGATGAGAGTGGGTGTCCTTGTCTTGTTCCTGATTTTAGAAGGAATGCTTTTAGTTTTTCTCCATTCAGTATAACGTGGCCTTGGGTTTGTTGTATACAGCCTTTACCCTGTTGACACAGGCTCCTTCTATCCCTAGTTTCTCTAGTGTTTTTAACGTGAATGGGTGCTGGACATTGTTGAATGCTTTTTCTGCATCTATGGATATAATTTTGTGATTCTTTTACTGTGTTTACTTTGTTTCACTTTTCCTTTTGGTATTCCTTTATTTCATTTTCTTTTCATGCATTTTCTTCTTTCTTTTGGTGAATAAATTTAACACTACTTATTTGTCTCCAAGTACAACTTTATATACATCCTCTAAGTATTTGAAAGTGTTAATATTGTGGTCCCTTATTAGAAATATTTTATAATTTTCATTGTTGAATTATGATTTCCTCTTTCAATTATAGCATATTTATTAATTCCTTTTAGTTTTCTAAGCATGTTTTATTATTGTTTTCTACTTAAATTGAAATATCTTCTTGATGATTTGTTCTTGCTATAATGTAAGGTCTATCTTTTTAACTTTTACTTTTTATGTACTCTGTAATATATTAGACAACAAGCTTCTTTCAGTTAATATTTCTGTTTTTCATTTTCTTTATTGAAAGATTTTGAGTAATCTTGTTTATGTCCTCTTCTTATAAGAAGCTTACAATTTTTTAATGTACTTGATTTCCTGATTTTAATGCGTAAGTTCACTCTATAACATTCTTTGCAGTAATGGACACATTTTAGAATAATGACTCGTACTTCCTACACCTATTTATCAGCATGTAGCTGTGTATTTTTTATTCTTCCTTCTATTTTATCTGAGTAATTTAAAATGTTTTAATGTGCTCTGTTATTTTCTCTACAGGTCTGAAAGATTTAGATTCTGTTCCTTGTTCCTGTGGTTATCTATGACAACTTGAACAGTGTTTTAAGATAATGTAAGTAGATATTTTGGAGTTACCCCACATCCACTTCTAACTTCTGAGCGAGGCTTGGGCTCTGGCATACTTTACTCTAGGAGTGACTCTCTGCCCCTTCCTTGCTGCTGTTTGAGGTTGAGTTTATTGTATAAAATGCAAACAAGTGATTATTATTTCTCATTGTCAATAACCAATTACATCTACCAGTGTGTGTTCAACACTGCGGCCATCTCTTCCCTCTGGGCTTGCTGTCCTCCTCACTACAGTCAGTCTTCTAGCATTTCTTCAAACAGCAGACAGGGCGCTCACTGCCAGAAGCTCTCGCTGCCCCCAGCACAGAGTCCTCAGCCTAAAACCATTTTGTCACTTGCCGTCCCTATTCTTTTGGGTCCTAGGAAGCGTGGACCTTGTTTTTATGTGTGCCATGTCTTTCCTGGTTTTCTTTCTTGATTTTATCACTCACTATTACGTATTTGGTATGGAGGAGTTTTAAAATCATCAATTTATCATGCTAATAATGCAAAATCACAATTTCTAATGACTATAGAATATTTGGTTGTATTTTAATCTTCATTTATTTAGTGGTTTCTCTCACTTTATTGCCTAACATTTTGTCATAAATAATTCTAGCTCAGTTACATTCTATTTAAAATTTTATCCATACTCTAAAATAAAACAGATTTTTTAGAAGAAAGGATACCATTCAATGTGCATAAATATTTAAAAGTTTTGGTACATTAGTGAGTTTTTTTTTTTTTTTTTAAGAGATAAACCTAGTGTGAGCGTGGGTGCAGTGTGGATATGGGCATCGATGTGGATACAGGTGTGCATGTGCATATGGATGTGAGCACAGGTGTTGGTATGAGGACAGGTGGGTGGTTTGCTGAAGTATTTGTTTTGTTTAAATGCTTCCTTCTGATGATGAAAGTCATACATGCCCATTACAATGCATTTGAATGATATAGAAAGTCATAGAGAAAATAAAAATTACATGTTCTTTTCTTAGATACCTATGTGCTCAGTATCCATGAGATATTATTTTGTCATGTTGAAGTTAACATAATTGATATAATATATAAGTTTAATACAAATATAAATTACAATACATTTAATTATATAAAAATATCATTATATATTAAGATTAATATGCATGTCAATGTGTTGTGGAACATACTCATTGAACAAAATTTTTACATTTGCATTTAGTTAATAAATATCAGTTTCCTCTTAATTAGTTCTTTATTTTGCTTTTTTTCCTCAACATGGGATCAAATTCCAAGGTCACGAAAAATTCTCTGAGAAAACTGTCTAATGCCTGGTTATTATTCCATATTATAATGGGTGCACTATATTTAATTATTGCCTTACCATTGTCTATTTGAGTCACTTCCACTTTTGAGATATCCATACACAATGGAAAGTATTTGGATTCTATGACCATCCAGCGACCCTCTTGTTCCCTAGGCTGAAGGTTCCTTCCTGAGACACGGGCAGAGCCAGATATGGAGCCCGAGACACAGTGCCAACAGCCCCGGCCCTGGAAACCAACGGGAGTGTGGGAGGCTGCAGGCTGGGAGAAGCCCAGGGTACAGACCAGGGTGGGGTGAGGGTGCAGAGGGGCTGTTCCTGGCAGCAGACCCTTGATCCCACGCCTAACCCACGTGTTAGAAGAGTAGTAAAAGATGAGCAGGTTGGGGGAAGGGTAAGAGTGTGTGTGTGTGTGTGTGTGTGTGTGTGTGCACGCGTGTGGGTATTCCAGGCTGAGAAGCCTGCTGCGGTAAAGCCACCAAGCCAGGGCCTGACTGAACCCCCTAGTGTCTGGAGCTGTGCGTGAGAAAGTGTGTGTCACCTGTGCAGTGCTCACAGCGTGCCTGGCCCAGGGGAACAGGAGGAGCCCCACAGGAGTCCAGCCAGACACAGACAGTGGCCACGCAGACCTCGTGAGCCAAGCCAAGGCCGTCACTGGTGGGTTTCCAGAAGTAGTAGGACAGGCTCCGTGTCACCTCTGTGAAGCCCACGTCAGGGTCCTCCCTGGAGAAAGGGTCAGAGAGGCGATGGGCAAGGAGACAGGAGAGTCGGCTCATGGCGGGTGATGGCGGGCAGCCGGGCGCGGCAGGGGGTGAGGGGCATCTGGGGCCTGGGGAGCAGTTTCCCAGAGCACGTGCTGCTGAGGGCGTGAGCAGAGGGAGGTGTCTGGGTGACGCTGGAGTTCTGAGGTGAGTCTCCGGAGGGTCACCTGTGGAGGCAGGGGACCCCAGGGGAGGACTTGGTCAAGATCTGGAGTTCCATCTGAGACAACTGAGGTCTGACGTGGAGGGAAATGCTGGGGAGGGTCACCTCCATGACTCTGGAATTCAGAAGAGCCATGTTGGGGACATCTGTGGCTCTCAAAGCCATGGCCTGAAATGCCTTGGGTGGAACTTCATAGGGAGTGAGGGGGGAGGATACTGGGGTCGGCCGCAGGGACCCCAGGAGCATCTGGACCAGGTCACATTCTGAGAAGAACTTGGCCACTGTGTGCTGGACGCAGGGCCCAGGGCTTTGCAGGTCCTTGGGAATCTCTGCCTCAGAAGAGCAGAAACCAGATGGAAAGAGGACGGGCTCGAAGAAGCAGAGAAAGGTTCATGGAAAAATCTCTCAAGCTGGTCTGGAAGGGCACAAGCCAGGACCCAGCGCGGGCCCACACGCCCGCTGCGGACCCACGCCTGAGCCTGCAGCACAGTGTGTGCCCGTGTGGAGGGAGGGCAGACTGGGAACCCCTGTGTGGCTCAGGCCAGGGGCTCCAGGTGCAGGGACACAGGCTGGCCCAAGGCTTTCTTTAGGCGTTCTAAGCCTTAGCACACACCCTCGCAGACTGTGGTCACCCTGCAGCAGGCAGCGTGAGCGGCCCACAGCAGCTCTTACCCTAGGGGCCTGCGGACTTCTCAGAGGTAAGGCTCCAGCCAGAAGGGACTGTCTGCAGTGTGGCAAGGCCACCTGGCATCTGGAAGCAGGGGCTCCCCTGGGCTGGGACTGCAGCTGAGAGTAGGCCCAGCTGCCCCTCTATGGGCATCTAGGGTCACTCGGAGGCTCCTGGGTGCAGGGCCCCTCAGTCCACGCTGGTTTCCCAGGCGCCACAGTAAACGGTGGCAGCACAGCCCACCACAGCCAAGAAATGGATGTAAACCGTAAATCAAAGGCATAAAATAAATATATGAATGGAGAGAGACGCACTTTGGCGGTGAGAAGAGACATCTGTTGGGCTCCAGGTAATATAATTGACAACTGGAGCCAGGTGGGAGCCAGGGGTGGCTGGGCCTCCTGGGGATATGCCTGTTTATCCAGATGACGTCATGAGGCTTTGGGGGAAGTTGATGGGGTCACCTGAGACGGCGAGGAAGGAAGAACGGTCTTCGGTGTCCGGGATGAGGAGGGGGCTGTGCTCCCGGGCAGCCGGCCCTCCCTCCCTGGGCGGGCTCGCAGCCTGTCTCCTCCGCCCAGGGAGCGTGGCTGGGGTCCGAGGTCATCTGTCCGCTTGTCAAGGGTCTGCTGCTCTGCGCCCGGCTGCCGCGCACCTCTCCTTCCAGAAGGCCAGACCCCCTGTGACAGCTGGGCAGGGCTGACCCTCAGCTGCACGTTTCTGTTTGTTTTGATGAAGGGTCCTCCTGCGGGCGAGTGGGACCATTGGCCAGGGTCAGCGGGTGAGTGTGATGGGCCCTCAGCTCCTGCCGGGTCCCAGTGCCCAGCTGGCACCATCTCAGTGCAGCCCTGAGACCTCGGCCCAGGCAGGGGTCATGGTCCTCACAGGTGAGAGGCTCAGGCCACCGATTCCAAACGGAAGCTGATTTTGAGCCAAAAGACTAAACATGTACGGAACGCCACAGAGTTGATGTGGGTTTTGAAGCAGTCTGGGGGAAAGAGTTGGTTTAATTGAAATCGCTGGTTTGCTTTTGCAAAGTGAATGTAGGTTTGGTTTTCTGATTGGCCATTTCCCCTGTTGTGGACGAGGGTGGCTGACGGGGGCCGCGAGGAATGGCTTCCCAGGCTCCACGCTGCGGCTCCCCGCCACACGGGCTGCTGACCTACTTGCCAGTCGGGTCACCGAAGCCCGGCTTGTCATCCTCTGGTCTCCTTGAGCCTCTGCTGTCAGATTCGCACAGACTCCTGTGTTCCTGACCTCATTAGTGGCCCTCATCAGGGTGGCAGCATCAGTGCTGGAACGTGGGTGAGTGGACAGGACACACCATCGCAGTTCACATCAGTTTTATAATTGCAGCCTTTCATAACCACGGCCTGCACGTGATTGCAGGTTGGCAGAGTCAACTGGCGATGTTTGGAATGTCCTTTAGAATCAGGGCATAGTTCCTTGAATTTGTATTGTGCCAGCATGTCACTTGACTCTGGACCACCCTCTCCTGCTGACCACAAATTTCAGGCAGGTTGTGTGCAGCCCCCTCCCTGCTGGTGAGCTAAGCTCTTCCCTTGGCTTACAAAGACCCTTTACTGGAACCTCAAGGACCTCTACTTTCTGAGCTCCAGCCCCTGTCCCTGCTTGCAGATGGGCGTCTTGAGCTGGACCCTCCCACGTACGTGCTCACAACGCATGGCCCTGCCCCCTCTGCGCAGACTACCTCTTAACCAGGTCAGCCCCTTGGGGGCCTCCGAGCCTGCTTTTCCTTTTCACTTCCCCCATTTTACTAGTCAGCCCACGTCACTGGAGCAGCTCCCTCCAGGAAGGGCAGCCCCTCACAGGTGGTGTCCTCCCCTCCCCCAGGCTCCCTTCCTCCACAGGAATGGGACCACCTGTGCCCTCGCTCCAGGTTCGGGGTCTGAGAGGCGCCCTCGACCTCTGCCCTTCGATTATGAACATGTCCAACTTTGGCCATCTCCACGTTCTGCAAGATCCACTTCCCAAACTGCAACTGGCAACAGCACTGCCCTCTGCTAGAAGCTCTGCCCAACCTCTCAATCCTGTCCTTTGCCACCCAGAGGTGCCAGCCACGAGATGTCTGGCTGATGTGAAGCTCTGATGGGCTGCTTTGTCTTTTCTGCTGCTATAATAGAATACCTGAGGCTGGGTCATTTATAGAGAATAGATGGATCTGGCTCATGGTTCTGGAGACTGGGAAGTTCTAGAGTGTGGTGCTGGCAGATGGCAGGGGCCTCGTCACCATCCCGTGGCAAAAGGCAGAGATGGAAGGGCAAGGGACAGTGACAGTGAGTGGCCAGGAGGGGCCCAGTGTGTTTGTTGTAACAAGTCCGCCCCCTTGAAACCTAACCCCCTCCAGGAACAATGTCGGCCCATTCAGACGGCAGATCCCCATGACTCCGCTACCTCGTACCAGTCTCCCTTCCCAGCGTGGCTGCCTTGAGGACCAGGTCCCCAATGCACGAACTTCAGGGGACACATTCAAAGCACAGCACCTGCCACAGCTTTCTTTGAGAGCTGTGTCACCTTGCCACCTGCAAGGAAGAGTGGCAGCTCCTTCCTTGACCTGCTGCCCTTCCCCGGGCAGCACGTGCTGTCCTCCCCGCCTGTGCCTGACCAGGGTGGGCTCCACTGCTGTGCAGGACCCTCCCACCTCCCCACGGTCTCCCGGGCCTGGAGTGTCCTCACCACGCGGCCACCACCTGGCCCATTCACAGCACTTCCGAGGCCACCTGGGCCCAGTGCCCCTGTGACGGAGATGGTCCAGCGCAGGCCTCAGCCTTTCCTCCCGCTGCCCTGCGGGGTGCTGTCTCTGGCACCGTGATTGCTTCGGGGCAGCACGGCCGGCCCCATCGGCGCCCTGCAGAGGCAACAGGGAATGCGCGAGGGAGCCCGGGGCGCTCCAGACTTGGGCCCCAGGTGCCTTCCCATGGGGACGCCACACTGGCTGCTGCTCCTGCGCTCCAGCTCCTCTTGCACCTTTGTCCTGCACCGTAGCACGGAGTGGTCATCCCTCTTCCCTGTCCCCCTCCGGGCTCACTCACAGCCTCGGCCTCGGCTTCCGCATCTTCTTGGAGGGGTCTCAGAGGTCCCTCTCTGTCCCAGGCCTCTCCTCCAAGGTCCACATCTGTTCCGCCTGCTGCCTGCTTGGAGTCCTGGTTGCTGCTACATGTGACCGTGCCTCACCCCTGAACTGTCCCTTCTGCAGGCCCCTGTCACAGAGAGTGATGCCACCATCTGTTCTGGGCGCGGGAGGAACAGGACTCATTCTGCACTCCTTTCTCCAAGTCCCCCTTGTCGTTTCCCACCCGTCACCACCTGGGGAAGAACTCCCCCCTCATCTGTGCAGCGGTAGATATTTATTACACACCAATTACGTGCTGAGCTTTTCTCTGGGCCTTGAGACTTCCGTGGCGACTGAGACAAGCTCACGTGAGCAGAACATTGGTGTAAAATGGACAAATGCGTCATCGAACGCATTAGGGACCTCGTCCTCAAGGTGGCCGTTTGGGAAGGGAGACTGGTGAGAGGATCGTCTATCTCCACAGGCCTCCCCTTTGCCACTGGAGTCTTGCTCCTTCTGAGGATGGAAACCCCATCCTTCAAGACTCAGAGAACCAACACACGGTGTTTCGGCAGCGTGAGGCGAATTCCCTGCACACGCGGCACAGGGCTTGCCGTGGTAGACCCTCGCGGATGCTGGCCACGAGCCGCAGTCCTGCTGCCCTCGTGAGCCCATTCTCTCTGGGAGGCACTCAGTCTTTTAGCTGTCATGTTTCTACATTTCCTGGTCTTCAGACATTTTTGTGGAGCACGCATGCGCCTAGCAGTGCTGATGGAAACCTGTCCTCCACCCCGGTGCTGGACGGGTCGCGTTGCTGTGGGCAATCTTTCCACCATCTTTCCACCACGCCGGACAGGTTCTAGAATCATCTGAGTCCATGACATTAACCGACCAAAAACTACAGCCTGGGCTTGTGAGTAGCTGAGTAGCAGGTCCTCCGGGTGGGGTGGGAAGAGGCGGGCACGGGCTGGACTCCAGGTACTGACTCGAGGCTCCGATCCTTGTCCAGGGGCCATGATTTGTCTCCTGTTCAGGAGAGCAACGTCAACGCGCAGCGACGGTCGAAGTTCACACAACAATCTCCGTCTCTGTGATGTCTCCCAGGGAGATAACGAATTTTTTGCCTCTCCGTGAACTCGGTCCTTTGTCATTATATAAAGAATTAAATGACTGGCTCATCGGAAACGTAGCTTTTCCCAGTGGTCTCCATTGTTCGGTTAGTGCCAACCCTTCTCAAGGAACCCCTCTCTGCGTAGGACAACGGTGGTTGTGAAATTCACGCACACGGTTGTGTCTCCATTCCTCCCTCTCAGCCAGCAGAGACCCAGGGAGCAGAACTGGGCGCCGGCCACTGGCAGAGCAGCCTTCCTTGGCCTGCGGGCGCCACAGAGACCTGCGCGCCATCTTGAGCCCACTGGCATCTCTGCTGCCCGCGCCAGTTTGAGCGGCTCACTCCGGCTTCCCAATGAGTTCTGACTACACGCCATCAGCCATATGACAGGGTCTAACAAATATCAGCACTCTGCCAGGTTCAATAAAACACCCTTTTCAGGGTAATGGTCCTTAATGAGGACACCAGCCATCAGCGAGGTTGGAACACACTATAATTACAACTGGGCAAAGATGTCTGCAGAAAGACCTGCAAGACGAAGGAGTGAAGCCACCGGGGGAGGGGCTCATCAAGCAAACCGCCTGAGCCCTGAACTTCGCGCTGGTGGGAGGAAAAAACATGACTCAAGTTTTAGGGATTATTTCCAAAACAATGTCAACAATTTATCTAGGGATATTGGGGTTAAATAGTCGCTCATGTAATCCGTGCCCCATTTTATGTATCTATAATTAAGTCAATGAGAGAATCGGAAACCAGCTTGATGGAGCACTTGGCTAAATTGGATCTATTACGTGGAGCAAGAACACCTTCCATCAAAATAATCCTTTAGGGTCTGCTGCGGATGTCATGGATGCTTCCATCATAGCGGCTGAGACAGCCTTTGCCCCCAAGGAGCTCAATATATTATGGCTGTGTTTGTGTGTAGCTCATCTCCCCAATTATAAAGCCGAAGCTCTAGACGCCACCCCAGACACACAGGGCACAGGGAGGCGCTCCCCCACCACAGAGGGGCCACCTTCACTCTGGGTGGGAGAGGTGGGCGTGGCTCCTCGGGGACTCACATTTCGCTTATGCATCAAACACTAATTTGTCGGGTGCCCGCTCTGTTCAGGCGCTGTGCTGGCCCTGGGGGTGCAGAGGCGAGGGGGACAGGGTCCTACCCACGCGATCACTATGCGGAGTGTGGGAGACTTAAGAGAGAGGTCCAGCGCCCGGGGAGGATTTTGACAGGTGGGCTCGGGCGGGAGGAAAGGGTTCTACAAATTGACACAGTACGAGCAGGTGGAATGACAAGAGCCAGGGCAGGTAGGGGAGCTGTCAGGAGGAAAGGAAAGGACTTGACTGAGCACCTAGTGTGCGTCCCCAGCATTGTGCCATGGGCTTTGTGCACTGCACACTGCCAAGTGCTCACGGCAACCCCAGAGGGCTGGGGTGGCTTTTGTCATGACTTTATGGAGGGAATTTAAGAACTCTTCCATTCATTCATGTCGCGCTCCGTTGGGGGTGTAGCTCCGTGGTAGAGCACTCTCTGTGTGGGAGAGGCCCTAGGTTCCATCCCTAACGCCACACACACATTTACACACCCAGAGAAAAAGCAAACGAAAATCCCTACTAGACAGCAGGTGGGAGATTCATCTGCAGGTCCTTCTGGTTGGGATCAACATGCAACCCTTCTATCTTTGACTTGCCTAGAACAATGGAATATTCTAGAATATACAATAAAGGACCATCACGGGGAGAGACCAGAGGCCAGGCTGCAGAGAGCCTTCTGTGCCAGCTAAGGTCGAAGGGGATGTGTGGCATGTTGGCCAGAAAGAGGAATCAGGCTGCAGAGAGGGTGGCCTTGGGTGGGAGTGGCTACAAGTGGAGGCAGGGAGGGAGGTCAGAGGGGTGGCCCCGAGCAGGTGCTTCAGTGGCAGGGCCCAGGCATGCAGCGAGGGAGAATAACATGGGGGACAGGCCTCTAGCTGTCCTCCAGAGTGCTTTATCCAGCCGCCTTTGGGTTGTCACTTGGCCCCCAGGGAGACAAGCACTCTCCTCTCCACCTGCCTTCAAATAGGTTAATAGGCTGTTTCTAATTCCAGCCCAAATATAGAGGCAAGATTAAATGAAAACTGGAAAACAGAATCTGCGGCCTTCACAGCAGACAAGATGAATCCAAGTTTGGAGGTGAGTTGAAATTGTGTATAACTTTCAAGGCCCTCAAAATTACAAGCAGAAACTTCTATGAAATCTCCCGGGACCCCCAAGGTGCCCGTGCAAGTCAGAGCGCCTGGAGCACCAGAGTTTTAGCTTGACCGTGGGCCTCCCTCTGTGGCACGCGCCCAAGGTGGCTGACCCGTGAGGTCAGATGAGAGACTGAACCACACTTCCTCTGGACCCTGTGTCCAGGACTGCGGTCCTCCGACAGGGTGGGCCATGGCCAGCTCCTGCTCCTGTATTTGGATTGTCCCAGTAAAATATCAGGCTGGCATCCCTGGGCCTCCTTCCAACGCAGTGTGTGCTCGGGAGATGGCAACCGATTTTAATACCCATCAAAGCCAAATACGATTAGGAAAACAGATCTGACACAGGATACGTCGTGTAATATATTCTGAACTCAGGCGGAAACCTCAGGCAGTCCTTGGTCGGGTATCAAGTGAAAGTGAAATGCAGAATCGCCCCGCAGCTGGAGAGCTGCCGGGTTTCAGCTCCACAACCTGGCCCTGATGAAATCGCCCTTTCCTGGACACAGGCCAGGGGCTCGATGCTTTGCCTGGACCTAGCACAATAGTTCGATCCAGGTAGTTTTAAGACACAGACATGCTTAATCAGGGTGAATGTTAACAATAGAGGTTTGTAGAAGAAAACAAGAAGAGTGGGGGGTCACTCAATGCAGGGGAGAGCACAGGCCTGTCCCCCGGACTACTGTCCCTGCTAAGTGGCAGCCGACATCTAGTTAAAGGTGACAGAGGGAGTCTCCCTCTTCTCAAGGCCAACTTGTTAAAATCAGTGTTCTTCCTGGGGATGCACACCACTGTCTATGAAAACAAGGAGCATTGCCTTTTAAGAGAAGCTTAGCAAGGGATCTCACAGGAAATCGGCTTTGGACAAGATGTTTTCCTCACTCTTATCAATGATGCTATCAAATCTTTAATCCATTGATTTTTATGAGCCATTTTCCACTGATGATATATAGGTTTTTACTTTGGCTTCTGGGGGTGATTTCAGCGATAGCAGTACCAGCAAGAAAGCCTTGCTATCCCTCATAATTGTTTTCAACATTACACTGGTTATGATTATTTTTCAATACATTAAAGAACAAAAATAAGTTTTAGCCAAAAAAAAAAAAATTAATATAAACAGAACCAAGTGCATTATCGTGCTCTAATCTGCTGGAGAAATCAGACGGTGAAGGAAAATATTTAAATAATTTAAGGAAAAATAGATTTAATTGTTGAGATTTCTAAAAAGAAAAAGACAGCAATGTGCTCAGTACAGCACCTAAAAGATGGAGATTGATTCTCTCTGAGGCAGACATCCGATCCCAAACACGAGGAGCAATTAAAAGATGGTGGTCTTTTGTAAATTACTCCCAGAAGAAATCTTGGAAATCTTTCATTTTAGTCATTTCAGTCCAATGAACCATAAAGCCATTATGAAGGAACAAAAATACTAGGGAGAAAATTGAAATACAACAGTAATTAACAATATGAATATATCAAAAATAAAAATGAATCGGAGGAGATAATGGTCATCACACTTTCAACACAAAGCAAAAGCATTGCAACATTCTCAAAATCAGATTCTAAAGGTAAAGTCCCTGAAAGAAAACAGACCAAATCGGACTGACACTGGTCCGCGGCAGAAGGTGAAGGCTGTTAGCATTTCTCAAAATGTATGATGCAGGGTGCTTCAAAGTCTTGCTTCACATATTTTTAAAAATTATTGTTATTTTTTCTGATGTCCCTTCTCTGGAACCTTGGTCCGTCTCTCCCTGCTTCATAGTTCACAATTCCCATCTTAGAGCTGCACTTTTTGTTTCCATATGCTTAATGCCAACAAAGAATAATCAAGAAAAACCCTGGGAAAGGAGCCCCTATCACAAACACAGATTTCCCTGTGGGTTCTCTAATACTTTACAGACAAATGTTAAAGATTTATTGCACATGAACATCAAACATGGTTTTACTACAGTTCTCATTTGGATCAAATTGACACATTTTACATTCATTTTAGCCTAATGAGATTCTTTCACTACACATTATATTCCAAGTGACCCCGTACATTAAATTTGTGGCATGGAACAAACCCACTGATATAACAAAGCCCTATTCTTACTGGTTTCTTAATTTACAAAAGAGAGAAAACAGTTTAGCAAAATCATAAATCTTAAACAAATGAATGTATTAATCGGTACTCAACAGAGAATACAAACTATGTAGACAGTCCGTGTTATGCATGAGGCTGAAACGTAGCTAAACTCTCCTTGACTTGGATTATAATCTGAATATTCAACAGTTCAGGCATATTTCATAATTCAAATTGAGGGACTTAGTAAAGACAAAGTTGCAATCTTAACAGGAATAGGAAATTAGATTTGCAATTCATTTTTAAATGGTTGCTAACAGGCTGCCACGATTCAATATTTACTCTTTTGCACAATTACTTATACTTAAAAGTCAGTCTTAGGAAACATTCTTGTTGCTCAGTCCTGATGCTAAGGCGCGTGGTGGACGTCTGTGGTGAGTGAGCGGCTCTGATGCTGTTCCCGAAAACGGGAGGAGGTGACCTTGAAAGGAGGTGAAAGGAAATGTTAATTAAAATTATTAGTGCTGTTTGAGGCGCTTATCTTGTTTACTGCGAAGGTGTTGCTCCCTTCTGCATAATTAGGGGTAATTTTACTTACTTTCAAGTCTGTAATTTTAAATATCACAAAGTTTTATCTTCCAGCATGAAGTAATTCATTATCGGTTTGTATGTAACTGCTTGATGTTTTAATCAATATGTGCAACTTCCACAAGTCTCTTACAATTTATCTAGAGGTTTTGTGTATTTTTTGTAGTGGCAGATTGTGAGTGGCACATGAAATAAAATCTTTTTTTAAATATATTTTTGCTGGAATTCCAACATTATTCTAGGTTTTTGATGTGGGGTAAAGATTTGCATTGATCTGTCCTTTTATATTTCTTTTTGTGTAAGAGTTTGCAGGCCAGCAATATGGGCAAAATAAACTTCTCTGAAGTCTACTGCATTTGGAAACAAAGTATTCCTGTCACTTAATCCAAATAAAAACAAAGTATATTTTTACAGGCTACAAAAAAATAAATCTCATTTTCCCCTCTAGTACTGGGGATTGGACCCACAGGTGCTCTACCCCTGAGCCACATCCCCATACTTTTTAATTCATTTTTTTATTTTTGAGACAGGGTCTCACTGAGTCACTGAGGCTGGCCTTGAACTTGCAATCCTCTTCCCTTAGCCTCCCTAGTCACTGAGATCGCAGCAGTGTGTCACTGCTCCTGGCCAATAAATGTGTCCTTATATGTTATTGATGTATTGTAAATCTAAATAGCCTATTTATTTTGCCATTGATAAAAATTTGCATTGTGGCTTAACTTCATATTAAAATTAGGAAGGTCTCAATGTTTAGGAAGTATCCAGATGATGTAGTCAAGGTTTCTATCCACAATCTTGATACTTTAAAATTAAATCTTTCTAATTTTTTCTTCAAAATCTTTCTTTTGTGAAAGGTTTTGCTGGGTGAAAAGCAGAGAAAAGTGTACGCTTGATTTTTTTTTTCCTCAGTTACAGTAGATAGTGATTTTTTTTTCCTCTTTACCAAGCTGATAGAAGACTATTAAGGCTAGTTTTTCTCAGTGTGGGTCTGTAGAATTAGTGAGGAGGTTAAGGCATGTGACTGGTACATGATCTAAATTAAATTCTGACAGCAAAATGTTCAGCACCGACAGCAAAGTGCACCTGCCATGGACTCTTTATCCTTTAGCTCTGGATCTACCTGGAGACCTCGCTGCCTGGAAACCATCCTGGGATCCAGGAAGTGGTCCTTGAGGAGAGTGACCGGTGTTCCTGGGAGTGCCACCCCTCATCCGTCTACTGCAGTCTGGTGGTGAAACGCGCAGTGGAATGTGAGGCTCCAACACTCGCCAGCACTGCAGGGAACGCAGGGAGATTGCTGCTCTAGGCTGAGGGGGACCCCGCGCTCCTGCCCTCAGCCAGGGCCCTCTGCTGGCTACCCCCAGGGGGCTGACCAGTCCCTGGAGGCCGGAGTCAGTGACCCTCCTGCAGAACTTCCTGAACCCAGTGAAGATCTTCGACACGGTGTTCCCATCCCACTGTCCAGTACCTAGGAGGCCCCCGGCACCCCAAGCCGCCCCTTCAGAGGGGCCCTTCCAGAGGCACGTGGGCCCCTGACGAAGGGTGTGAAAAGAAGCGCAGCCAGTGCAGCCAGGGAGGCGGGGGGCCGTGCACCCCAAGGCCGGGGCCCTGATGGGGGCACTGGAGACCTTGCTCACTTTGTCTCAGCCTCTCTCTCGGGATCAACCATGATGGCTCCCTAGCCTGAACCCAGCTGGTGTCTCCCCACAGTCCTCTCTCCACTGCGGTACACAGACCCAGTCTTCCCAATGCCACTCTGGTCACATTGTACCAGGGCTTCCACCGCCTGGCTGCCCTCCTTCCTTCAGGGAGGCCAGCGCCTGCCCCGCCCTCTCCCCTCCATCCCATCTTGCAACCTCCACACACCTTCCCTGTCCCGACACAGCCTTCCCTGCCCTGCTCCTCAGGTTCCTCAAACAAGTCAAGTTCCCCGACTCCCCTCCCTCCTGGCAGACCACCCACCCCTGGCCATTCGAGTCTGCAGAGAGACCCCGGCGTCTGAGCAGTGTGCACGTGACCTACCTCGTGCTCCCCAGCTTTCTGGCCATCCTGACGCTCGGGTCTAAGGGACTTTGCTGACCTAATTCTGTCCTTGGTGCACATCTCCAGACCTCCCCACGCACCCCGTCTGTCCAAGGGGGCCTCAGCTCTCTCATTCTCCCCCGTCCCTAATTCTTGCAGTCATAGGGAGGGTTCTCTGATGTTGTAGAATCCAGTAGCACCATCAGCGCTCAGGGGGCACTGGGGCCAGCCTCGCAGCTCGCCCTGGGAGCCTGCTGCTGGCCCGTTGCAGCTGTCCCTTCCCAAACGGGACTCTTTCTTTTTTTTTTAATATTTATTTATTTGCTTTAGTTGTACACATGCCTTTATTTGTACGTGGTGCTGAGGCTCGAACCCCGAGCCGCGCACGTGCTAGGCGAGCGCTCTACCGCTGAGCCACAACCCCAGCCCCCCAAACAGCACTCTTAATTCTCCCTTCTTCCGGGGTCCTCTCCTGTACCTGCCCGGGGCCTGCCAGGCTCTCCCTTCTAAGAAGCGCCCGACGCCTCCCAGCCACCTCCCCTGGCGTCGTCACCTCACCTTGCCCAGCTGTGGCGTAGCTGGCCAGACCTGCAGTGGAGCAGTGGCCCATGGCCTGCGCCGTCACGCCACCCGTCCTGGTGTGGCTGAGCTCCCCACAGGACTTAAGGCACAGTGGGAGCCAGGACGCCCTGCACAGCACAGCCTGGAGACGGAAGACTGGGCCATCCTGAGCGGCCGTGCCTGTCTGCCACCATGGGGGCCAGGGCCCCGCACCTCAGCAGCTGCCCCACCAGCTGCGGACCTCTTCCCGTGTTTCCTAATATCCTTTTGTTGCTGCCTGAAGCGATGGCCGTGAGACTACGAAAGGCAACAATGTCCAAAACTCCATGGCCCGAAGTCAACCACAATCAATAGCCGTCTCCCCAAACAGGGCTCCTGCATCCTCTGAGCTTTGTGGCAAGGGGGCCACACTCCAGTCTCCGCCTCGTGTGATGTCCCCACTCCTGTTCCAAGGCAGAAGCCAGTGCTCGTTCCCCACCACAGGAGTGGCCGAGCGTCACACGACGTCAGGTTCGGGTTGGTGTGCTGCCCTGGTCGGCCAAGCTCAGTCCCGTCCTCATTACCAGACACTGCTCTTGGAACGACCGTCGGTGTGCGAAGCCACAGGGAGCTACTGGTCTGAAGAGCCCGTCGCTGTATTCTGTGAACGAATGGCTTCCTGTTTTCAGTTTGGGGGACTGGGAAAGTTTGAGGATCTAGCTATGGCAAGCGATGGTGATGATTCTGAGAACGACGGCAGTACTCCCAAGAATTGGGAGACACAGTCCTACCTCGTAGACGAGCAGTCAGGCTCTGAGGTGAGGGGCTTGGCCAAGGCCACCCTGCTCCTAGGGCCAGCACGAGACCTGAACCACATCTGTGTGACTCCCACCTGCTCCCTCGGTGCACGACAGGCACCATCCTGTCAATTCCAGGTGACACAGGGCAAGGCCAAAGGACATGTTCTCAGAAAGAAAAAGAAAAAAGAGCCACTTGGGTTCTGGGGAAGCTTTATCTTTTCACTTTTCTAAGCCTCCTGTAGATTGACCGCGCATCTAGGCAGGGGCAAGAAAGCCCGGCTAGCTTAAAACCAAGCTCATTTTTGAATCTGTGGTATGTTTGCTCAGAGCCAAAGGCCAAGGGGATTTATATGGTTGTTGGAAGTATCTTCCCTGAGGAGTTAAAAAATATTCTGCAATAGCCCGTTTTTTAATAAACTCTGAGATTGATTTGCTTCCAACTTGCTCCCTGCTTATCTTACTGGTTCACTGTTAATAGTCCCCTGGGAACGCGGAGAGATTGGAGAAGAGCAGGAGACGGGGGAGGCCGAGGGGAAGTTTCAGAAGGAGACAATGATGACCCAGACCTTAAGCCACCAAAAACATTTTTGAGAAGTTATCCCCTGCGACCCTGCCTTGGTCAACTTCCCCTTCCTCGCCCCTCCCATCCTCGGTGCTGCCGTCCACCTCAGTCGCTGGATTCTCGAGAGCAAGACAGAAAAACCACCTTCCTACAGGAAAACTGGCTTCCTCTTCTCACCAGTGATGAGCTGCCGGGGGTGGGGGGGGGGGGTTGGGACAGGATGGTTGCTCTCCCGATGATCACGCACGGCCCAGAGGCGTCTTTGTGTATGTGAAGGATGAGGTTCTTGGAAGGAGATTCAAAAGAGCTTGGAGTGGCCCAGCTGGAGGGAGCCCTGAAGCTGCCCCGGGATAACCTCCTCATTCTTCAGATGGAACCCCAGGGGGACTTACCAAGATAAAGGCCAAGCGCCCTGCCTCCGTGCTCCCCGCAGATCTCACCACGGCTCTCCTGAGCAGCCTCACCAGCCCTGTGGCCTTGCCGTCTCTCTATTTCAGGGCTCCCAGGTGCACTGGGGCAGTCTTGACTCCCCGAGCGCAGGAGACTCCCAGGTCCACCTGCTGGCCCGCGCTCTCCACTTCACGTCTGCAGGGCTGTCCAGTTCAGTGTGTCCCAGGCAGCAATCTTGAACCTTCCTTCTCTCCCCACACAGACGTTTCTCTTCTCTCTCCCACTCCACCCCCATGAATGGCACCACCCTTTGTTCTGTTACCCAGGATTAAGGTGCGTGAGGCGCCGGTGGCGTCTCTGCCACGCCGACGGCAAGTCCTGGGTTCACTCTGCGCGTGCTTCCGTCTCTGCCCCGTTCTCCTCCGGACCTCTGCGGAGGTGCTGGGACACTTTCCCTCCACTCTCGACGCCTGCTGGGCCCAGGCCAGAGCAAGCTTCCCACAGCATAAGGCACACCACACAGGCTCCTGCTCACGCACCCGCATTCCAGCAATGGACTCCTGGTGACCGGCCGGGGGCTGGGGCTGCCTGCCCTGGCTCGCCATGCTGGCTGCCTCGGGACCACCTCTCTGGCCTTCACGCGTGCTGAGCTGTGTTGTCAAAGTCTGGCCTGCGGTTGCTGTGCTCACAGAACCTCTCTGGATCTCACCAGGGCTGGTTCCCTTCCATTCATGTCTTAGGCCAATGGCATCCCCCAAGAGGGTCCCACTCCTCCTCCTCTTGAGGTCACTGTAGCTACTCACTGTCACCAAGGTATGGAAGCAACTTGAACACCCTGCAGGGCATGATAAGGAAAAAGTGGTACCTACACACAAGAGGAGGCCATTCAGCCAGACACCACGGGGAAACCTGCCACTGCAGGACATTACGCCAAGTGAGGTAAGCCAGGCTCAGGCGGCCCAGACCTCCCGATCTCACATGTGGAATATGAAAGAGCTGATCTGGAAGGAGCTGTCCTTGAGCAGAGGCTCCCAGAGGCCAGGGGTGTTGTCGCCTGAAGGGATAGCCGCTTGGAGCAACGAAGCCGCGGGAAGTTTAGAGGCGAACTGGAAACAAACAGCTTTTTGTTCTGATAACTTTTCTCTCTGGCTCTAACAACGACTTTAACAGGCACCACACACACCACCAAAAATGGGTGCTGACCCGATCAGCAATCTCGCTCAAGTCCCGCGAGATCTCAGGCCAAGTCCAGTGAGACTACGGAAGGCGGCAACAGCCAAACATCTCCTTGGCCCGTAGTCAACCGCAATCTTAGCCATCTCCCCAAACAGGGCTCCTGCACAGGGGGAGTGGAGAGGAGGGTGGGAGAGGGTGGTCAGCAGGGCAGTGCCACAGCGGAGGAGGAGTCCGTCCTGGTGCTCCTGTGGGTGGTAAGGTGACTGTAGCTGACAAGAATGCATTGCTCCTTCCAGGAGCTAGAGGAGAAGGCTCTTAATGGGAGAAAATTATAAGAGTTTAGATGACCTACGAAAACAGAGAGCAAACGAAAAAAAACCAAAGATGATGGCTTTGCTAATGGCCTGGATGGGATCCGTTGTCTAGTGTGCGTGTTAAAACATCACATGTGCTGCAGAGACGTACAAGATCGCTATGAGTTAATAAAATGATCGTAGAGACCAGCCTAGCCGGGGCTGGGTGTGGCCCAGTGGCAGAGCACTTGCATAATGTGCTTAGGCCCTGGGTTCCATTCCCAGCTCTGAAAGCAGAATATAATACATAAAACTTATTTTGAAACAGGAAACTGGTCTATCTCTATCAACTAACAGGAGGAGAAGGGCGTTCCGGGCACCCTGCTCTGCCCCCAGCCTTCCTAGGGTGAGCTCAATAAATGCACGTGGAGTAACATTGGAAAGAGGAGATGTGACCCAGCACTCAAGCCCACTGAACTGTACACTTAAGAACACCACATGCTAACTGTGTGCCGTGTGTGTTACGCCACACGTTGCAGAACATAAAGCCGATTCAGTGCCTTCCTGAGAATCTGGAGGGAGAAGGCTCCAGGAGGCTGAGGTCAGGAGGAGGAGCACCAGAGAGCATCCTGGTCACCTCTGCATGGCTTCTAGTCACTCTGGCATGGGCAGGTGAGCAGGGCATGTTCCCCAATGAGGGAAACAAGCAGACAGACACAAAGATGTCGCGTGTTGACACACAAACACACACCCCCTGTGGTCACTCTCTTATCTTAGTCCACTTCGATATCACTGAGGAGTGTGCAACGTTGACTTGCCTAGATTTAATTAAAACCCAACGTGGACAATGAGCTTCGCAGGTGGCAGCACACACAGGCCGCTTGACACATCACAGCCTCGACTTTCGCATCTCAGTGGAGCTAGAAAACAGAACAAAATGCCCTGCTGACTGAAGGCATAGTAAGAGGTACCGTGCTCAGCCTGCAGCTGAGGCCGAGGCAGGGGGCTCCCGGCCCCTCCTCCTGCCATCTGCTCCCTCCATCTCTGCCCTGAAGTTCTATAGGTGCCTTTGGAATGGGGGGAGTCCAGAGCTCTTCAGTTATCTTAATCTGTTTTTCACATACTTAAAAATGTTGACAATTATGCATATTGCAATTTTAGAGAGAGGTTTTTTGTGGTCCCGGTGGGTATAAGATTAAAACTGGCAGTTGGTCCAGGTACCGAGCAGCCAAGAGGAGCCTTCCCGAGGAAATCTTGCATCGTCTCAGCAGGTTCCCCATTTAGGAACTCCAACCACAGACTTGAAGCAGCAAACAGAAGACTAGCAAGCTTCCAGGGCACGGAGGAACCTGGATAATTGACGAGCTTCCTAAGAAGCACGCTTAGGACTCCCTCCCCTCCAGCCTCGTCCCTGGGCCCTGAGAGCTGGGCAGGCCAGAGCTGGCGCTCACCGTCAGTGCCAACGGTTGCAAAGGAGGCGAAAATTGGGACATGGATTCCAAGGTCCAGTAGGAAAGGTGTAGGAACCAACACTGCTTTCGTCACGTGGATCTTGGAACAGGCTGAGCCTAGCCCCAGGTGCGCCTGAGACCTCTGGGTATTTACCGAAACTGTTGAGCACCTCTAAAAGGAGTGTTGGACTCTGATTCCAGCCAGTGTCCCCAGAATGCCCAAATGCTCACTGTTCCTTTACATCCGAGGTTGAAATAATCAGAGTTTTTGTCATGGTGTTCATCTGTTCCTCCCTTTCTCTTTTTAAATTTATTTGAAGGTAGCTCTTCAGTGCTCTGGTGATTTCCTTGCTTTCTTTGTCTCTACTGCTTTAGGGAGGCAAGTTGGGTGGGTGTTTTGTTTTGTTTTTGTGTGTTTTTGTTTTTGTGGTTAACTAGCTCTTGAAATACTACGGGAAATGTCAAGACTTTTGTATGCAAATGCAGACAGTCCCGGGGATTGCTTTCCTGGTGAGGGCCCGAGATTTCTCTGCTGCTGTGCGGACTTGGCTAATGAAGGGGCTCTTCATTTAGGAGGAGATTGCTGCAGAAGGCAAGAGAAGGGTTAAGATCAAAGGGCAGATGCACTCATTTATAGCATATTTTCATGGGCTGAAACAGCCTCACATGATCTGTGACATTTGGCCACAACGGAGAGAATTTGGAGAGCGAGTGAGGTCAGGTGGGCGTCTTGGGAGAAAAACACAGAGAAATACTATAAAATATGTGCAGCTAAGCGGAAAAATCAGCATCTGCCAGGTTTTTGTTTTCTTTCTTGTTTTTTGGATTCGCAGGAAATCGTGTGCATACGTGTGTGTGTGTGTGTGTGTGTGTGTGGGTGGGTGGGGGACTTCAGCTTTGGAAATGAGAGAGGAGGAAGAAAATAAGCAGGAGACACAGAAGGGAGTTGAGGGAATAGTTCATCTAAGCCAAGCTCTGTCCCCAGCCTCAAGCATCCGCAGCCCAGGCTGTCATCTCAAGGTGAAAAGTATTTGTTTCTTCCCTTTGAGTTTATGTATGAAAGAAGAGGGCCCAGCCTGCCTGGGCAGATGCCACCAGACAGAGATGGCTCCTGTCACATACCTGGTGTCCTATGCGGAGGCCCCAGGACACAACCCTTAAAAATCAACAAAGCCCCCAAGTCCAGTGCATGCAGAGCCTCCTGGCCAGCTCCTCAGAAGCCCCTGTACCTGGGGATTGTGTGGAAATGTATATTAAAAAAAATAAAATAAAATACATAATTGGAAAAGGATGTACACATAGAACCCCTTTATGGGGAATTTCCTCTTGTCTTTGGCCTTTGTTTTCTTGATAAGACAAACATACTCCAGCTTGCTCTCTTGTCTAGGGTGACAACATCCTTTGGCTGGCTCAGAGTGTTTTCCCATGTGGGCCTGGGTTCCCTGGCAGCCCACCTGAGCTGGAGCTGGGAGGGTGGGGTCTTTATGAGGAGCAACACACAGTGGAAGAAAGGGGGGGAGCAGGCTGAGGAGAGGAATGGGCAGAGCCTCAGCCACGCCCCTGGGAAGCTCTGAGTGTGGGCCCGGTCCTCTGGGAGGCTGGGGAGGGTCTGGGCAGGGTACTTCCACGTTCCTCAAGTGGTGCTCAGACCCAGCTCTTCACACCCAGTCAGGGAGCAGCACCCCCAGGGTCCTGGGAGCTCTGGTCTTGGAGAAAATGTTGGGGGAGGCAGGCAGCCATCGCCAGCTCCTCTGTGTCTGGCCCAGAGCCTTCGTCCTTGGCTAGATCATCTCTGGCCTGGGTGACCCGGATCCCTGTCCCTGAGGGGACTCTTGGTCATCACGCCTCCCTCAGGCAGGGCTGCTGCACTCCTCGGTCCACCCTCACCGGTGGGCAAGGGAACTGGCCCTCCCTGGCCTGCCTGCGCAGCCCGCCCCCCTGGCAGGCCAGTTCTTCTAGGTGGTGGCCAGAGCGTAGAGCTCCAGGGGACCCTTCCTGTGCTTCTGCAGGAAGCTGTGCCTCCTGCAGGCCCCGACCCTGACCCCGCAAAGCACAGACAAGGGAACAGGAAGCTCGTTGTGTCCCAGTGGGTCGCTGAGGGTGCTGGTCCCAGGAGCTCCCCGCGCCCACCCATGCCCGCCCAGGGACCCAGCGTCTTGCAGGCACCTCTGCTGCCCCCTGCGGGAGGCACCCCATCCACATGGAGCAGCATGGCCAGGGGCCTCCACAGACCCTCGTCCCAACCTGCACAGGCTGGCAGCTCCGGGTGCCACCCACAGCTGCAGCACACGCTGCAAGCCCTCCGCTGAAGGCCGGTCCCCTGGGATCCTGGGGCCACCACTGTGAGCCTCGGAGGGTGGAGCCAAGCCCGGCTCACCACACCCAGAGGAAGGGACTGTTCCTGCCATGGGAAGGGACTTGTGCACTCCATGGCCCGCCAATGACCGGTAGACCTGCCCCAGGCAGTGCTCGACCAGAGCCTTGCTCTGCTGCCTCAGGCTGCACAGAGGGGACAATTCTCAAGGCTCCCCAGAAGGTGTCTGCAGTCACTCATCTCCGTGGTCCTCCTCGCTCTCACGAGCACACAGCAGAACTGCCCTGCAGGCTCAGAGGGTCCTGGGGAAGCTGGAGTTCCAACCACCCAGGCCTCTACCCAGAACATCCCACCCCAGGTGATCGGGCTCCTTCTGTCCTTGGCACGGCAGCCCTGTCTTTGTGGGACACTAGACCCCGTCTGCGGTTGGCACTCTCTCTCAGCTGAGGGTAGGTGTTTGCACCCAGGGGTCAATGGCAATGTTAGAGGCACTTTGGGTCATCAAAACTGTGGGTGAGTGGAGTCTAGAGGGTGCCGCTGAACACCTACTGTGTGCAGCACAGTGTGCCACGACCGCGGGCTTCTGTCGGGGTTGGAAAGCTCAGGCTACTCTGAGGACTGAGTCCTGTCTGGCCCTCAGCTTCCTCTGCACATCAGCTGTAGGAAGGACAGGCTCAGGCGTTCGTACCTGGATTTCCTCTGGCTGCTGATCGTAGCAGTTTGTCCACATGTGGAGAATCACAGAACTTAGCAAGAGCTTCCCTAGAGTTACTGATGTCCTCGACGGCACCACTATGACATTGGGCACCCAGGAATGCCTTCCCTGGGGTAAACAGGCCTGGCTGGGCCTGGCTGCCCCCTCTGCTTTCCAATCATGGGGCCTGGGTGGCTGTGATCTGGTACCATGCCTCATTCTGCTACCACCGCTCGGGCCCTCGTTTATCTGCCATCAGAGTCTGGGGGTTCTTGGAGGCAGACTCTGAAATGGATTTTGGTGAGCCTCGCATTTGTTAGAGATCATTTGGGAAGGGGAGGAGCAAGGAGAGGCATAGGGAGGAGCCGACCTGGGACACAGCCTAGAAACACTTCAGCTGTGGGGAGCAGGTGTCTGGCCGGGGCTGAAGGGGCCCGGGTTATTCAGGTGGGAACCTTGATCAGGTGAGGTGGCTCTCAGCAAGTGAGGCAGACCCGGGAGGAGCCTCCGTGGACTTCCTGGAAGGAGAGGTCGGGACATCACTCCGTGTCCTCCGCCATTGGTCAGGTGATTGGATAGGGAGAGATTTTGTGGGGGCAGGAGCTTCAAATGTTCGTGGTATTCTGTGATCGTTGCCCACCACGCTAGGTGTTAGATTTAGCACACCCAAGTATGGGAGGGGAGGGGTGGGGGTGTGTGTGTGTGTGTGTGTGTGTGTGTGTATCCTTGGGCAAGGGATAATTTGTTCTGATAGTTGCCTCTTGAGAATTTTCTGCGAGAACATAGTCTGCTGCAGAAACATCCCGTCTTCAAGCTGTGAGTTGATTTACCAATGAGTGGATTTAGAGGCATTTGACTAGAGTTATTGAGAGTTAACTAGAGTTTCTTTGCCAGATTCTTCCTTATCTAGGCCTCTTTTTGGATTTGGAAGATTTTGAGAACACTTCAATTTTCTCTAAGTGGATAAACTCTGGGAGGTAGAAGGAAAGGCAGGTTCAGTCATTGACTGCCTCCCGTCCACACGAGAAAGTACAGGTGTTCATTTGATTCAATTCACTTAACATTCACCTTCATTGAATGATATTGACTTTATCTTCAGAGTGGAAAAAAAAATCTGAGCACGTAGGGTGTTTTCACCATACGATATTTTATCTTCACTATCAATAGAAGAATGGAAATTGTATTTTCCTTTTTGCCTTTGTTAGTAGGAAGCTCAAGGCTTTTCTCAGAAGCAAGAGGAAGAAATGGAGAAGCTCTGAAGAGGCTCCCAGGAGGCCACCAGAGGAGGGAGGAGGAGTGCGCAGGCTCCCTGAATCCTGCACCTCTCCCCTGCGGGTGGGTGCGCTGGTCCTGGCTGTGAGGGTCACTGCTGTGGGAACACTAACCGCGGGGGGAGAAGCGAAGCCCTGGTGCCAGGGCTTCAGCAGCTATGGGTGTCTGGTGAGCCGGTTCTACTGCAGGGCAGCGAGCAGAGAAAGGCCACGGGCGTTCAGCGGTCCACGCTCCAGCAAGACGAGCCTGGCTCAGAAAGGTCAGGGAAGGGAGGCTGGGGAGTGTCTCGGTGGCCTGGCTCAGGCTGCTCTTCCTGGAGGAGCACTGGTGGCCAGAGAGCCTGAGCGGCCTCCTGCTGTCCTGGGAGAACTCCCCTGGCCTCAACCTCGGATTTGTGTGCTGGAGTGGCCGACATGAAGGCCACGGGCAGGGCTTCGACAGCAGGAATCTGTTCTCAGGCGTGGGCCTCTCTCCTGGGCTTGCAGATGGCCATCTGCCCCATGTCTCCCCACGGTCTTCCCTCCATCTGTGTCAACAGACAGCTCCTCCCTGACCACAGGCTCCTCTGAGCCCTCTCTTTGATAGGGCTGACCTAGGGCTTCCTTCTCTGTCCTCGCAGGATGCAGTATGAACAGGAATCCTCTGAGCAGTCTAAGGGAAGACATCCCCCCACCTGGTGTCTGACCTCCTCTGTGTCTAGTCACCCGACGTCAAGTAATAACGTTTTCCAATCATGGGGCCCGAAAGCTCTCGCGTGTGATGTTCCACGCACCCTCCTGTCCCTGCTCTTTGACTGTAAGTCCCCACTTGTCCTGGTTGGAATCAAAGTGGAGTCTAATCTCCTCCTTGGGGAGATCTTACTGCAATGGTCCCTGCACCGATGGCCACGGCCTCCCTCCAACCAGCCTCACAAGTGTTCGGGTGCACATTTTCTTTAGCAGAGTCTAACTCTAAATTTCCTCTTCTTAGATTGACACTGGTCATATGGGATTCGGGCTCACCTTCATGATGTCACGTAAATCTAACCACCCTTGGAAAGAACCCATCTCTCACAGCAACCGCATTCAGGCACTGGGAGGTGGGACCCCAACATGCGGACCTGGGAAGGACACAATTCAGGCTGCAAACCCCTCCAGCCCCTGCCTCCCAGCCCCTCTCTGCAGGGCAGGGGCGTGTGGCCACTGTCTCCCAGGCCTCCGCGTCTCCACCTTTCCTTCCTCCCTAACCACTGGACTCCCGTGTTCCAGCTCCCACCTGCGCTCAGCCCTCCCCTGCAGAGCGTGGCTTTTAGAGGTGTGGGGCCACGTGGTTTGTCACGCGAGGAGGCCAGCTGCAGAGCAGAGGTGAGCCCGAGAGTGAGGAAACCAGTGTCCACGAGGGGAAGGAAGGCGCCTTCCTACGCCACCGTGGCAGAGCTCGTAGAGACAGCCAGGAGAAGCAGCCAGGGCTTGGCGCGGGGAAGGGAGAAGGTGCTCGGAGCTTTAATGAGCAGCAATATAACTGGCAGACCCTTAGGAAGCAGGGCGTGCCTGCCAGGGAGGGGCTTCCGCGGGCCCCTGATGGCTGCTCCTTGCTGGGAGAAGCAACTACAAGGATCTTTGTTGCTGCCTGAAGCGATGGCCGCTTGGAGCAACGAAGCCGCGGGAAGAAGTTCAGAGGCAAACTGGAGACAAACAGCTTTTTATTCTGATAACTTTTCTCTCTGGCTCTAACAACGACTAACACGCACCACACACACCACCAAAATGGCGCAGACCTGATCAGCAATCTCGGCCAAGTCACTCGAGATCCCCGGCCAAGTCCCGTGAGACTACGGAAGGCGACAATGCCCAAATCTCCGTGGCCCATAGACAACCACAATTCAAGCCATCTCCCCAAACAGGGCTCCTGCAGATCTTAAAATAAGTGAGAGTCTGGGCTCCAGAGCTGAAGGCCACTCCAGGCTGGGGACCTGCGGTCTTGGCTTTGTCCTCCGGGACTCTCCTCACCTGCACTGCCACCTCTCGCACACCAGTGCTCTCCTCCCTGGCACGCGGGTCCCCTTGCAACTGCCATCTCTGAATGCAAACCTCGGGCTCTTTTAACCTAACGGCCAATCTGTCGCCTCCTTGGTCAAGGGGAACCCCTCAGCTGCACTGGCGTTTTCCAGGCAGCTGGGAACGTGGAACCCAGGACAGAAGGGCCACACTGAGCTTCCCCTCCAGCCTCACATCACCAACTTCCTGCTCTGGGCTTGCGTCCGTCTGCCATGAATTATTTATACTATTACTATTTTTCCCCCAAAAATTTGAGGCAATTTCATAAATGGTTTCTCTATTTTCTTATTCTATCACTGGTCATGAAGATTACTGATTAATCTGTAATCTTACTGGAAAATTTAGCATAAATGCAAAGAAGCGGTCAGACCCCACCAGAAGCCACCTCACATCTGACGCCACCCAGCCCTCTCCGGAGGCAGCCCCTGTCCCTGTTCTGCACTTAAAGCTCCCTGCACTTTATCATTAATCTCCACGGGCTCCTTCATTCTGTGGAGGAGAAGTGAAAGCGCGGGCCATGCAGGTGACAGCTGAAGTGACCCGGTGAGGGTCCCAGCGTGAGCTTGCCCTGGCACCGCGGCAGCAAAGGCAGCAGGCCGCCTGGGGCTGGAATAGAGCTGCCTGCGCCCTGACGCAGCCTGGCTTGTGCGATGGACGGTGTTCTGGGCAGAGAGAAGCAGGAGACAGGAGCTGCAGCCTGGTCACCCACAGGGCAGCAGAGTCCCGAAGCCCATGGAGGTCATCCCCAGGCATGGGCGAACTCGGAACAGGACAGACTGTGGAGCCAGGGCTTGTGAGGTAGTGAGGGTGAGAAGAGAAGACCGGACCTGGGGCCTTCCAGGTCTCAGGACCACCAAGGTGTTCACCCTGCCGGCCACCGGGCCTCGGCCTTCCTGCACAGCCCGCAGGAAATCCCAGGGGCTCAGGCTCCCTCTGTCCCTCAGAGTGGACCAGCACATGCTGTCAAGGTTGGGCGGGAGAGGCCAACTGTGCAGGGAGAGCTTCATGCAGCCCGGGGCCAGCAGCACCTCCGGCCCCTCCTCTCCCACCCCCCTGGGTCCCTGGCAGAGAGCAGGGCTCAGTGAATGTGGCTGAAGCAAAGAATGAAGGAAGAGGACATGATTTTCTTTTCCATGGGCCTCAGGATGAGTTGACAAGAATGAAAGGAAATATATTGTGTTAAAAAAAAAAATTCCCAGCAAGCCGGGCGCGGTGGCGCACGCCTGTAATCCCAGCACTTTGGGAGGCTGAGGCAGGAGGATTGCAAGTTCAAAGCCAGCCTCAGCAATGGCGAGGCACTTAGCAACTCCGCGAGACCCTGTCTCTAAATAAAGTACAAAAAAGGGCTGGGGATGTGGCCCAGTGGTCAAGTGCCCCTGAGTTCAATCCCTGGTACCACACACACACACACACAAAAAAAATTCCCAGCAATCAACTACAAGAAAGGGGTAAAAGGCCCACAGATACTTCGACTTTCACATTCTTTCACCAAACCATGTGTGGGGCTGAGGACACGGCACCCAAGGGCCGGCCTCTGACACACAAGAGGCTGAGAAGCCTTCGAGCGGAGGGCCAGCTGACCTTGCCCTGCCCTCCCTACCAGGGAGGGGCTCCCAGAGTCGCTGAGCCTCACCTAGAGAAGGAGCGCAACTGCCTGGACCCTGCAGGGCATCTCACCAGACGGCCCAGAGAAAGAAAGACGATGAGACCCCCAGTCCAGGGCACCCCAGGCAGACAGAGTGACGGGCAGGCAGACTTGTCCTCTTCTACGGAGAGCAGCTTGGAGAGACGGCTTGGGAGACCGGGCCTCCACGGTGAGGCCCCCTCATCCTGCCCAGCACGCCTCCCTCCCCACCATGGGCTCGTCATCCCCACCCCAGGACACCCCAAACCTGTTCCTCTTCTAGCCCAGGATGGCATGAGCCCCTCCTCTTGCCCTCCAGGGAGCCGGGCACGCACGTGCCTCCCTCGCTGTGGGTTTTCCCAGGCTCCTCAGCAGACCCACACCCCTTCCTCTCCTGTCATCTTCCCATTGTCGCTGGTTTCAGCAAAGCTCTTGGGGGTGAAAAGGAGCCCCTCCTTCCACCCGACATGCAGTCAAGGGCTGGGTCTACTCCTGCTTTCCCCTCTCCTCCAGGGAGATCTCTGGCTTGAACTTGGGAGAAGGGCTGGCCTCTTGTGGTTACGCTCCTGAAGCTTCTAGGGAAGCTGTCCATGGAAGTCACATTAGCCTCCTGTCCCTTTGCCCTTCACCTCTGCAAGTTCATGTCCCCTCCCTTTGTCCTGGCACCCTAAATTCTAAAGAGAAGCCCCACCTAAGGGGTTAAGAGGCTAGCTGCTAAATCTTGCTTTTGATTTACAGAAACTAGAGCATGGATGACCTTTGTGTCGCCCCTTCTTAGTCATTAGATATGTAAATCGATGTGACAGCTCAACACGGGCCCTGGATGAGGGAGACCCACAGCCTGCAGAGTCCCTGCCCTGACCCCCTTCCCCTCCCTACAAAGGCCCTTCTTGCTCCTGCTGCCCCAAGATGGAGCTCTGAGGCAGAGCCCCTCCATCTTCTCAAGATCCCAGCCCTTGAATAGACCTGATTCCTTCCTACCAATTCCTGGCTCCCAGATATTGGCCTTTGAGTGGCGGGCAGCCAGGACTTCGCGTCTGGTAACACTGCGGTTTTCCAGATGAGGGCATGAAATGGACACAGGGTGATCTCCTTTTCATCTTAAAGTGTGCTACAGGTGAGAACAGGAGGGGGTCCTGTTTACTCTTTGAGCCCCAGAAAGTCACTGACCTGGCAGAAGAGGGGTTGTGGCGGGGTGGCAAGGGCAGGAGAGGGGCAGAGCAAGGGCTTGCTCCCTGGAGTCAGCTGGGAAGTCTGGGGCGGGCCGTCTGGAGACGCATCCACATCGAGCCGGTGGATGGAGGTGCCCCAGGAAGGCCAGCCTTCAGCACCTCGGGAAACACCACGCCTCCCAGGCCTCGACCCCCAGCAACACCCTGCGACCTCCCTCCCAGTGAGGCGTTGCTGCAGCTCTGGGACTGTGAGGATCATTTGGGTGGAGAAGGAAAGGCTGCATCCTCGTGCCCTTGGGCTCCAGATTCTAAGGGGGAAAAATGAAGTCAGCTGTGCAAAGGCCCTGCCTGCTATCCTCCAGAGAGCTGCTGACTGTGCCATTGGGTCCCTGCAGCCCTGGGAGGCTCTGGAGCTGACGGACCCTGGTGTTTTTGACTGGGCATGAAATCCCGCGCAAAACTCCATGCAGTGATGGTCCCAGTCACGAGCCTGTCGATTGTGGCCACCTTGGCAGAGCGCATCAGGGCCAGGGCCAAGATGCTGAGCACAATCCGCGTGCACCGAAAATCCCAACCTTTAAAATCCATTCTGAGATGTGATTTAATTAAATGCTGTGTGCTTGAAACTGGTTCAAATTAGTTTATCCGTTTCTGATGGTGGCTTCCCACGTGAGCGTGTGCACTAACAATGCAGAATGTATGAAGTGCTGGCGTGCACGGGGAAAATACTCTTATGCTATTTAGAATTTTAAAAAGTAAATAAATGAAATGACTGCCCTTAAATTGGTAAACCAATTCCAGCCACCATCAAGTCTAAAAAGCCAGACGTCTTCTAAAACTCTTTTATGAGCACACATGGCGAAACCGCTGCAAATATTATTGTTTGTGAATAAAATGTAAATCAGTGCTTTTGTGTTCACCTGTAAGTTTTTCTTGAAAGCCAGTGATTGCATTTGAAACCTGCAATTCTCAACAAAAAGAGAAAAGTTCAGTGCTGATTGCTGGATATTTGGACCTCCCAGTGCAAACATTAACTGGCTGAGAGGCCCTCTGGAATGTAATGAAGGGAACAATACTGGGATAAGAGCCAAGCCCAGCAACTCTGGCGCCGGGAACCGAGGGATTTGCCTCCTGGTAATAGGAGCTGAGCGCGGCCCAGCACTTCTGTTAGACTGGAAATGACATACTGTGATCCTTGACTTAGCCAAAGGGATTTTAAATGGAGGGAAGAGCTGGCAAGACAAAATCTCTTGCACTTTCCACAGTGTTTTCTAAAACAAGCGGAGGAAATCGGGAGAAAAGACTGAGTCTATTACATCTGATCCGGCTGAGCTCAGAGCGCAGCTTTTAACCGCTGTTATTATTTTTTGTACTTTCCCTTCATGCCCCGCCCCCCAGAAAGCACAGACACGAAGCAGAAACCTGAAACTGCTTTCATGCGAGCAGAAGGGCACCCCAACATCGCGTTATTGACAGGAGGTCTGAAAACACTGACAGCTGCAGAAATTGTACAGTTGAAGTTCAATTCCCTGGAGTGGGAAGGATATACTGATGGTATTAATTCTGTTTGGAATTGTTAAAATAAGAAAAGGTTATGGGGCTGAGGAAGGGACCTGCCTTTTCTTCCTGCGAACAAAGGCATACCTTGTGTCTTCCCTGGTGTCCTTGGAATGTCATTTCCAACCTTTTGAAACTGTATCTGATTATCCATGTGGCAATTAATCATAATTAAGCAGGCCTGAGGTTTGGAGAGGTACAAAGAGGGTGGCTACGAGCTAGCTGGCTTTGGTCCTGAGAACCCCTTTCCCTGTTTCTGGCTGCGGAGTCTCTTGTTCTGGAGCTGCGTGCAGGGAAGTGCTGAAAGGCGGAGGCGGGAGGAGAGGGGACAGCTCAAAAAATCTGCAGGGGTGGGGGGGCTCCCGAGCTGCTTTTCCAGGTCCCCTTTCTTTGGCTATCTCGGCTCCTCACCAAGTTCCAACGCACTGGAAGCCAGGTAACGAATTACCTTTCTAATGCCAAGTGATTTGGATCCATTCTTACAAAGCAGATTTTTTCAATTTATTACAGGAAAACATTCAATCACGACGTGCTGGCACCGGACCTGGGGCACATGGAATTCTCCTCCACCCACTCCACCCCCAATGAGCATTTTAAAAGCTTAGCAAGCCCAGAATGCCGTCTTATTAAAATTTTTTTATATATTTATAATTAAAATACGGGGCTGGCATTCGAATCGTTTTAACAGATGTAATCGGACACGCAAGGCTTCCTCAGGCCCAGGTCAGGCGAGAAACAATGGCTGCTTTAACTCCGGGCCCCGGCTCAGGTTTCTGTTTGCACATGGGCCCAATTTGTACCATTTATGATTAGGTTTAAGTAAGTTGATGTGCTATTTATTTAGGAGAATTGCCATTTCAGAATATTACCATATTCCCCCTACAACCGCGCGGCCCTGCGGCCGCTGCCTGGCCTGCCTGTGATTGGATCGTCGCTGTGCAGATTGTGGTCCTTGCTCATCACAGACAGCCACTGCGAGGGACCTGGCTCCCTGGGTGACTTACCAAGGTTGCCAGGCTGGTTGTCCCTGTGTGGTGTTGATAGAGGGAACTCTGATATGACCATCGGACCCCAAGACTTTGGGTGCAGCTGGCCAGCACCAAGAGGGTTCAAGTCCCTTTGAAACTAAAGTTGCTGCAAGCCTATGCCTGCTGTCACTGACTGTCCCTGATGTGCACTGGGGACAGGGTCCTGGGAGAGAGCCCTGTTTCTTCAGGGTTCCCAGGGACACTAACTGCCACTTGAAGAGGAAGGAGGGTCTGCCTGGACAGTAAGGGATTGCACAATCTTTGTGTTCTCCTCCACGCCACGTGCTCTGAGAAGCTTAATCACTCCAATTAGTGCGAACCCAGGTGGCCCTGGGCCTACGCCACCCAACAGAGGCCAGCGCCCTGGTGTTAAATCTTACTTTAAAAGGCAATGAGCCAAAACCTCTGTTCCTTGGCATCCCACCCGTCCCGTGTGAGGCCGCTATTCCCTGACCGAGTGCCCTCTTTGGGCAGGTCCCTCCTCCGTGCCTCTGGGGCCCTCCCAGGGTGCATGGGCCACCCTCCATACAAGCTCTTCTGAGCTCAGTGCCTTCACTCCAGCTGTCCTGGGGGATGGGCCCTCCCCTGCTCAGCCTGCAGGTTCAGACCTCCCTCCTCCAGAGACCCCCGGGCACGCCCCTGCCAGGGTTCAGAAGCAGTGCCTCCTTCACCAGTGCCAACTCCCCACCTGCCATGACTTCTGGGGCCAGCTGACCTCACCCAACTTTTCCGCCCGGTAACTTTGGCTGGCGTGGGTATTTCAGGAAGGGCAATCAATCGCACGCCTATTTCTTTCACCCAGGGAGGTGAGCATCCGTACTCCCATTTCCTGACCACTTAGATTTTGTGAAGAGGTTTTCCTGGGCCTCCAACATGGGAGCTGGCCAAGAAGTGTGGGGCTGGGGTCCCCAGGCAGGCGCTCAGTTGTGTCACACCAAGGTCACCCTAACCTTGCTGGATGAGGTGGCCAAGGGGCTTTTGTGAGCCCCTTCCTCAGTCCACACTCCTCCAAGTGGACATGCCACCAGGGCAGGGGGCCCCCACCACCACCGTCTGGCTGTGGCTCCCCCAAGCACAGCCAGCTCTCTGGCTGACCCCAAGGCATCCAACTGCCCAGCCCCTCTTCCCATGTATGGACAAATCCCATTTTCCGGCTGATTACCCTTTGTCACTTGTTGGGTTAGGCGCCTCCTGGAGAAACGGCAGAGACTGTCAGGGGAGGTGGGTACTGGCCCGGATCTCAAAACCTGCCTTTTACTCCGAGCGAAGCCCTGCTCCCCAGACCCGGCTCTCCCCTTCATCTCTGGTTTAGCACGTGATCAGCAGCTGGAAATCACATAAAGATAAATTAATAACCACATTCTGATGCTTCCAAAAGAAACAGTTACGGGAGGAGAAAGAGAAACAGATGCATGACTCATTCTCCCTGGCTCCTACCACTTCCCATTTTTTTTTTTTTTAAAGATAATTACTGCATTGTTGACCTTTTGAAGTCTAAAAAACAGATAAGATAATCATTTTCTGGGGGCGGGGGGACTGCAGTGTTTTAAAGGGACGTGGGGCTCTGTTTTATTGCCTGGGATCTGGAAACCCCGCTTCATTCCTGGAGGTGGATTTGTTTTTAACAGCATTAAGCAAATGATTGTTCTGGCAGGGCCGTGGCACAGGGATGCCTGGCACACAGCACCGGGCCCCAAGGTCCCTGTGCCCAGCACCCTGGGGATCAGAAGGCAGGTGTAGTTGAAGAGTTGCAATGCATTAAAAGCCAAGTGTAACACAACCCAGGTTAATGCACTGCTGGTCAGGGACAATACTCTAAATTTAGTGAGTGAGCCCAGCTCTTGGCACTAGAGTCAAAGAGCCCTTCTCCATTCAGAGATGAGGGGTGTCTCATTGACCTAAATAGGATCTAGAATCAATCAGGAACAATTGTTCCTGGTTTTACCCCCAAATCAAGACCCATGCCTGGTCCAGAAAACTGGCTGGCCACACCTTCCTGTCCTTGTGTGTTAGGGCTGCTCATGAAGACACCGGTCTGGAAACTGTCCTTGGATAATCCCAGAGATCCTTTGTGGCACCCGTGGCTGGGCTGGGGGCTCCTCGCAGCAGCTGAGCACTGTGGCACAGAGAGCAACATCTTCAGGAGGAGGACAGAGGACGGGCCTCCATCTGCAGGGCTGAAGGTCTCACACCTTCCCAGGACACCTGGATAGCAGTGTCCTCGCAGAGGGCACGTGGCAGCCAGGACTCTTGCGTGTGCTCGGGTTTGAGAGGAGAGCCTGTCTCCTCCTTCCAGGGCATCATGGAAGGAGGAGGATGCAGCGCGGGCCTGGAGTCTTGGTTTTAGAGTAGGAAATTCTAGAATCTCTGCAATACCAGAGGCAAAGAAAAGCTAGGTACTGGCTGGGGAGTTTCTCCAGCTTTGGGCCCCCACATGGCTAAGCACATTTGGGGGAAAGTTTTCTCAAAGGTTCTTCCCTGATTTTGTGACAGAAGCAGAAGGTTGGTGACAGACGGTCTCCATCTTCATTGCCCAGTGTCACTGGACCTCGGGTTTCTCTAGCTCCATGACTCCTGAGGTTGGGAAGCTGGAGCAGTGGGACTTCCGGGACACATCCTGCCCCTCCTGCCCCCTGGACTCCGGCTCACCAACCACGTTGGCCTCCATGGCCCCTGCCGCCCCAGCTGAGGAGTACTCAGCCCGGAGTGCGAGGTTCGGCGAGGAGCTGGACTCCAGGCTCGGCTAGCGTGGTCTGCATCCTGCAGCTCCACAGGATGGAGGAAATTCCACTCATCCCTGTGGTGACTTTTATGAGTTTTGCCTGTGTATTTTTCTGTATCAGCCAGAAATGTCTTGATTATTTGCATTAAATTTAAATAAAATATATCTACCTCTATTGCTAAAGAGAAATTAATTACCAGTGGGATTAGAATTAATAGAAATGATTTGGGGTGGGCTGAAATAGGGGAGGTTTGCTTGCAAGGCAGTCTGAGTGTATCTGGACTCCGCTCCTTCTCTTTCCTGTCATCTTCCTCGTGAGCCCTCCAAGTGAGCTGGCGCTCCAGCTTCCACGTGCTTCTCCACCTCAAGTTCAGGAATAGCAGGAAAGAACCAAGCTCAAGGGGAAAAGGCACAGCTGGGAGCGAGACCCCCCTCCCCCACTAGAGTAACACCCAGGCATGCCCCGAGGCTGCCTGGACAGGTTGGGTGGGGTCTCTGTGGCACAGACCCTGGGCAGAAACATCATGTCGGGTCAGGGGAGCGGTCAGAGGAGGGAGACAGAGGCACAAGAGAGCCCTGCGGTGCTGGCCATGCAAAGGAGACCAAGAGCTGGGGCTTGTCCTCATCCTCAGGGGCAGCCTCAGAAGGGTCTTCGGCGTCCTTGGTTTGAAGGCTCCCGTGGCTGTACTGTCCTGCCTTTAAGTCAAGGCCGACATGTGTCCTGGGGCTTCTTCCAGCCCCGTCTCTGGTGCCATGTTGGGGAGGGCATGGGTCAGCTGCTGTTGGAGCCACCCCACGGACCCATGCAGCTCGGGGCTGAGCTCAGACCCACCGCAGGAGGAGCCCCTTCCCCGGAGGCGATGCCTAACCACGGAGAGAAATCCTGAACATTTAGCCTTTGCAGGCTTTGAATGGAATCTTAGAATCTCAACATTCTGGTTTTCCTCCTCCCAGCAGACTTTCCGGCATGGGCCAATGTGAATCTGTGCAGATTGAAACAGAAACTCAGATTCTTGGACTTCCACGTTCATTAAACTTTGGACAAGTATCACTTTTTTGTGTCTGAGAGAAAAAAATAAATAAATCTGATCCATGGAAAAGGCTCAAAAATCTCCCAGAGACTCACAGAAAAGTATTACAAACATCATTTTAATACAATCATTCAGAACCCAGACACGTAAAGATAACATTTTCCACATTTATTGTCATGGGAGGGAAACTCTGTGGCCTGTAAGTTTTTTTTTTTTTGTTTTTTTTTTTTTGTTGTTTTTTCCAGGAAACAATTTCTAAAGAAATCCTGCTGCCTTCGGAGTGCAAGAGCTCAGGCCCACACCAGCTCTGCGTCCGCCTGCGTCATAAACCATTGTGTGGTTCAGCCTCTCCCACCTAAAGACGTGAGGCCCGTGGCGGCTCTGAAGGCGCCAGACGAGGCGCAGGTGCTCCTTTATGGCAAATGCCTTGCGCCCTGTAATGGCCGTGCGGGCCTCGTCTTTCCAAGTAGTTCATATTTCAGTTGAAACACAGGGTGGCCTGGCTGTGTCTTCGGGGACGAGGAGGAGCTCCGGGGCTGTTCACGCCTTAGCAATGATCCTGCGCTGTATTAGGAAGGCAGTGCAGAAACACATGCTTGAGGTTTGGGGGGGCTGGGCTCCTTCACCGTGGTCCCCAGCCCTGCACTCCAGGGGGGTGCTGCCTCGCTGGGGCCTCTCCAGGGCTCAGCACAACCAAGGCTTTCCCCACACCGTGTCCTTTCTTTGTTGTGCACTGTGAAGTCAGCATGAAAGTTCCCTGGTTCTGGTTTTGTCGATCAGGAGCCACGGAGAGGAAATTGAAAGGAGCTGGCTGGATTTGGGGTCCATTTGTTTTCAAACAATCAGTTAACACAACGGGAGAAACCTTTCCAAAACCACAGGCGTGTACATGTTTCTTTGGGGGAATTTAAACATTAGGACTGAAACTCAGCCCGGGATGGACAGGAGGAGCAAGTTACCAGAGATGTGGGGGAAGTACTGATGTCCTAAGGAAACCACGGGACCCAGATTTGGCACCCACAGGAAGCCACTGGGTAGCAGGCACTGTTTCTCCCTGAGTTGGTTCTGGGAGGGAGAAGACCCTCTTTAACCATTTGTTGAGATGATGTGCTGAGACTCAGGATATTGACACCAATAAAAGCAACACTTTTTCTGTTCATTGACTGAAGGTCTTGAAATGGATCATTGTTATGGGGACAATGTGGCAACAGTTTCAAAGACATGAAATCACATTTTTATATTCTTCCTCTGACTAACTGAAGGTCCTCTGGGGAATACAGTGGTATGAGACGTGCCCAGGCTCTCTTTCGAGGTGAGAACACTAATTTCCCCCACTGCTAGTGAGGAGTCACAAGCGGACCTGCTGTTGTCCTGGGAGCAGATGGGCCTTGGGCCTGGGTCTTGCTGCACCATTGACACCTCCAGGCCTGCCTCTCCTGGGGACCTTTGCCCTCCAGCTGAAACTGTGCAGATTGTATCAGGTCAGCATTTACTCAAGCTTGGACTGTGGGTTTCTGGCTTTCTAGAATGTTGTTTAGTGTCCTGATAAAATGCAAGACAATAAAACACACAAAACCCCAGCATTTATAAGGGAATAAAGCAACTCTGAGACTGAGTTCCTTCAGTGCAAGCCGACTACACGTCTGGTAATTTGCACCCAGAACATAGGCACACGTGTTATAGCCAGTTGCTAAGCTCCTGGCCAACACCTGAAACTGTCGTGAATGCTGACAGGGGACGAGCCCCATCCCAGGACATTCCCCTCTGTCCATACTTCCCACAGCTCTTTAGCTTTCCAAGCACATCCTGGAGAAAGGCTTGAGGTGAAGTTCTCCAACCAAAGTCACCTCTGCTGGGCTGAATGCAACCGTGGGGTCATAGGTTAACTGTGGCTGGACTCCTCTGAGAAAGGAAACCTGTGATTCCAGGTTGTGCCTCTGTTCCCAGATAGTTGGAGCCAATCCTGCAGAGCTCACAGAGCCTGGGTGTTCACAGACACCCACCCTGCAGAGAGGGGCTGGGAAGAGGCAGGGAGCAACCTTTAAGAGAGGCTCCATCTTACCATGTTCAAGTGGGTGAAGACAGGACTGTTTTAATTGTGCAGACTCACAAGACTCTCTGGTGACTTGATATCATGTATAAATTTGAAAACCAGTACGTGTACACACATTACGTGATTGCATTTTCTTTTGCTTAAAACAAACCAAACTCCTCATTCTCTGTTTCTGTCTCTTGAAACAAAACATTAAAAAAATAAAAAAGCAAAAGTAATCAATCTTTTTGATTAACCAGACATTTCCTTAACATGTTAAAATATATGAGATCTATGAATGTCAGACTGAATGGTGAAAAGATAATAAAACAAGGATGTCCAATATTTTGAGATGGAGGCAAGGTTCACCAGGTACGGAAGGTGCAGTTCTGTGATGCACACTTCGGAGCATTGGGATAAACGTAAACACCTGTATAACACGGTCTGGGTGCAGAACTTCTCCATTGCCCCGGAAGGAAACTGCAGGTGCCCTTGTGGCTCTCTTGACCCCTACATGCTGTGGCTCACTCTATCACCACCAGTGGCTTTCGTCTGAACTTCACATAAGCGCGATGATTCCAGAAGTTTTCTTCTGTGTTTGGCTTTTGTTCTTTGGCCTGATCTTTTTGGGATTCATTAATGTTGTTACCCTCATTTGTAAATCCAAATCCGTGTCTCCCTTCTATCTTTTTATTCCTCTATCATCTGTCTAGCCATCTAATGCTGGATAGAATTTCATTGTAAGAATATACTGCTCTTGGTTTGTTGATGTCTATTTTTCTTGTTTCCAGTTTGGGACTATTACAATAAAGCTGCTATAAAAATCCATGTATAAATCTTTTTATTCTGTCATATATTTTCTCTGCTTTTTGGTAAATGTATGTTTGACATTGTAAGATATTGCCAAGCAGGTTTCCAAAATGATTGTGTCATTTTGAAATTGCACCATTGAGCGCTGGGGTGTAGCTCTGTGGTAGAGCACTTGCCTAGCACGCATGAGGCCCTGGGTTCAATACCCAGCAATGAAAAAAAAAATTAATTTTGTGTTCTTGTCAGCAATGCCCAACCCTGTTCAGTCATCCCAGGTCTTCCTCAACACTGGGTGTTGTTCGTCTTTCTAGCTTTATTCTGATAGGTGTGAGGTTGTACTTCATGTGGATTTAAGTTTTAGTACCCTGGTGACTGATTGTGTGGAGAATCATTTCACATGCTCGGTGGTCATTCTTGTAACTTCTTTTGTAAAGGGTTTACTTCAGTATTTTTGGTATTTTAAAAACTGGGTTGTCTGTTTAGGCGCCCTTTGCGTGGTCTGGATTCAAGTTCTTTGGCAGGTGTGTGTTGCAGGTACGTTTTCCCAGCCTGTGGCTTACCTTTCACTCTCTCCCTAGAGCCTCACAGTGAATGGAAGCTGTTACTGTTGACGATGTTCAGCTTATGAATTGCTTGGCTGAGTGCTTTTGGCACTCTGGCTACTAAAGCTTTTCCTGACTCAAGGTTGCAAAAATATCCTTCTATATTTCTCCCAGAATTTTTACACTTTTAGCATCTATGTTTAGGTCTTTTGATCTATCTCAAATTATTTGTTTATTTATTCTGTACAGGAAGCAGGGATCACAGTTCACATTTTCTGTTATGCTCATCGACAGCTCACCTTGATTAGATGAAAAGGTAGGGCTTCCCTGTGGAGGCACGCTGGGCCTTTCCCAGGAGTCATTCACTTCCAGTACCTGGGGCTGTCTCTGCACCTCCCCTGCAGCACCCTGGTCCACCCCACAGTCAGAGCCACCCTGTCTGAAGAATGGCAGGTTGCCATGAGTGTTGCTCTAGGCAGCGGAAATGCTCCGTCCCTGTCTTTAACAATGATGTGGCTAACCTAGAGTCCATAGATTGCCATAGAATTTAGAATCAGCTTGATAGTGAAAAGAAAAAAAAAGTTTGCAGGAATTTTAATTGGAATTGTATTAACTATACAGAGGAATCTGGGGGAGGAGAGTTGTTCCCCTCTTAACATTGGGTTTTCTAATTGATGAAACATACCTCTCCATTTATTTAGTTTAAAATTCTCTTTTAGGAATTCTCTTTTCAGTTTTCCATATACATGCCTAGTGCGTCTTTTATTAATTTTTTTCTAAATATTTTACCCTTCTTGATGTTGCTGTAGATGGCAGTGTTTCTTTAAGTGTTTCCATTGGTGTGTGGCTGGTATGTGAAACAGTGGGATTTTGATGCTGATCCTGCTCCATGATCATGCTCAATACCTTCCCTAGTTCTTGCAGTTTTGATTCCCAATGATACTATCACATCCGCCAACACAGTCTGACTCCTTTGCAGCTTCTCCAACATTATGACTTTTTTTTTTTAAACTTTTTTTGTCTGTTGACTTGAAATAATAAGAATTCATCCATCACCTTATCCCCATCTTTGAGGGAGAACACTGACTATTACAGCATTAAATGTGATAATTCCCTTTGACAGAACGCACAAGTTTTTCTAGTTTGTAACTTGATGAGTTGTCTTATTCTTATCATCAGTTGGTATTGAATGTCAACAAATACTTTTTCTGCATATATTTAAATGCTGGTACTTTTTCCTTTATTTGGAAATATGGGGAGAATTATATTGATGAATTTTTACATATCAAACCAACCTTGCAATGGAGCGGGGGCAAGACTTGTTAGGATGTATTATCTTTTTACATATAGCTGAATTTCAGCTATTAATGTTTCGTTAACTATTTTACCTGTACATATATAAGAAATATTAATCTTTTATTAACATTTTATAATATTTAGTTCAATTTTTAATATCAGAATTATGCAGATCTGAAATGATTGGCAAGTGGCCATCTGGTCCTCTTTTCTGGAGGGTTGATGTGTGACTGAGCTTCCTTTGTCTTTGAATGTTTGATATGACACACACTGGAACCACCTGGTCTGTGGTGTGTGTGTGCATGTGTAAGTGGAGGTCTTCCATAATAAGTTTAATTGCTTTAACCAATATATTGTTATTCGCATTCTTAAAATTTCTTTTTTTTTTTTTTAAAGAGAATAGGCTTTATGTAGCTTGGTGCAGTGATGCATGCCTGTAATCCCAGCACTTGGGGGGCTTAAGCAGTAGGATTGTGAGTTCAAAGCCAGCCTCAGCAATGGTGAGGCACTTAGCAATTCAGTAAGACCCTGTCTCTAGTAAAGTTTAAAAAAAAAAGGTCTGGGGATGTGGCCCAGTGGTCGAGTGTCCCTGAGTTCGATCCCCAGTACCAAAAAAAAAAAAAAAAAAAAAAGAATAGGCTTTAAGTGATGTCAGGACAAAAAAGTAGGGTTATTCATGTTATTCATGTTAGCTCAAGTTAGCCATTCTACAATGCACATGCTTTAAAACATCATGTTATAAGTACATATAATTTTATTTTCCAATTAAAAAATAAATTTAAATTTTCTTCTTGTGTCAATTTGTTATGTCTTCCATTTCTTCCACGGGGTGGGATTCGTGTGCATTGCTTTGCTCTGTCTCCACGTCTTGCTCTCCGTGGCCGTGGTGGGTAGTTCACGGCATCCTCCACAACCCCAGGCTGGAAAACGTACTCTTCCTTGTTTACTTTTCCTTGCTAAGTTTTGCTCAGTTGATAAAATATTGATTTTATTAATATTTTCAAGGACCTAAATTAACCTTTGTTAATTTTCTTTATTATTTCTTTTTTGCTTCATTGATTTCTCAGATCTTTACTTTTTACTTCTTTAATTAGTTTTTTGGGTTTTGTTAGCTCTTCATTTTCTTCGTTCCCAAGAAGGAAACTAGTATTGATCTTCTACCTTTTTAAGGACTGTCCATGCATCTAAAGCTGTCCTTTCCCATGAGCACTTCATTGCTGACTCCTACAAGTGTCGGACCTTCTGTGCATGTGAAATAAGGGATTGGCAGTTTTTATTTTTCCGCACCTTCAAGATGTCCTTTCTTTGTTGTTTGGCCTCTAGCTCCCGCTGCTCGTCTGATGAGAAGTCAGCTGTGGTCAGTTGCTGCTCCCTGTGTGTTTAGTGTGTGGCTTCTCTGTGGCTCCTTTCACACTTTCTCTTCTTGCTGGCACGGACAGTTGCCCCATGCATCACCCGTGGCCTCCTTTCCCCTCATGCAGCCGGGGACTGTCATGCTTCTGTAGAGCGGTACTGCTCATGACTCTTGGGAATCACTCGGCACTATTGCTTTATTTTTCCCCTAATGTATTCCATTTCTCTTCTTCTTCTGGGAATCTAATGGTGTGTTTATTCCTTTGTTTGTGTTTCTTCTGCAAGTCATGGAGATTCTTCTGTTCATTTCAACAAACAAACAAATGAACAAAAACCTTCCTTCTCTGGGTTATGCCGTTTGTAGGAGTTTTCTACTGCTCTGTCTTCCTGTTTGTGGGTTCTCTCTGCTTTGCTCTCTAACCTGCTGATGGTCCACGTGAATGGATGTTTCACGCAGGGTGTTTTACTCTCCTGCACTAGAGCTGACCTGTGTTGTCTTTATTTATAGTCTCCATCCACTGCAAAGGCTCCTCCTCTGTGTTCTTTATGTACCACTTGGCCTTAAATCCTCCAAAATACTGAAGTTCCCATTGTCTGCTTTTCCTCTCGATCATGGATCACATGATCTGCTTTGTCTCATGATTTTGGGTTGTATGCTAAACATCACTTACGACATGCTGTGAAGAGCATTACGTTGCTTTGAGTGGGTGCTGAGTTTTGTTCTGGTACTTAGTTAAGTCATCGGCAGGCACTCTTGATCCTGTCACATTGCCTTTAGTCTTCATTAGGATGAATCTGTGTTGGTTTTGGTCTTAGTACTAGGACATGAGACTTAGTCTGGGTGACATATAGGCAATAGTCTCTCCATCTGTAGCGGATACATTCAAAGACCCCCACTGAATGCCTTGAATAGTATCAAATATTATTTAAACTGTTTTTTCCTATATATACATAGCTATGATAATGCTAATTTATAAAGTAGGCACAGGAAGGTATTAACAATAGAAACTAATAATAAAATAGAAAAATTTAAATAATATACTGTAATAAAGCATCAATACTTGTGTGCTTTGGGAACATTATTGACCTGAGCATGAGTACTGCAATACCACGACAGTCTCCTGCTTTGTCTCATGATTTTTGATTGTATGCTAAACATCACTTATGACAGGCTGTGAAGAGCATTGCATTGCTTTGAGTGGGTGCTGGTGCTCCTACAAAGTTAAGTGTGGTAGTGCATACAGCTTGGATATGCTCAACAAAGGGAGGCCATGTCTTGGCATTGAAGGGCAGGCAATGCAAGATTTCATCATGCATCTCAGAACTGCATGAAATGCAAAACTCATGGATTGTTTATTTCTGTGATTTCCATTTAATAGTTTTACAACATGGTTGATCATGGGTACCTGAATCTGCAGAAACCAAAACTGCAATAAGGGAGCCCCCTAATCTGAGTTTGTGTGTGTGTGTGTGCCTGTGTGTGTTAATTTTCAATTTTTTTCTTAGTGGGAAAAATTCTCATTTACAATTTCAACAATGACCAAAACAATTAAGAATAAACTAAACAAACTATGTAAAACATACATTTGAAGGAACATTAATTTTTTGCTTATAGACTGAAAAGGAAAAAAAAACATGTTTTAAAATTAATAGATACTTTGGCAATGCAAATTAATTGTAATCCCTAAAAATTCCAAAAGGATTTTTTATCTTATTCAATTCTAAATTTCATAAATATATTCTAGCACCAACAATAGGAAAATATCTGAAAATGGCATGCAAATGAGTTAAAGTAGTGCATTCATATGTTACATGTACAGAGTATATTAAACAATTTGGTGGTTAACATAGGGATAGACAATAATTGAGTACAAAAATAAACTTTAATATTAGCTATTTGCTAAAACAATTTGGCCTGTATCCTCAACTCATTTGTTAAATACATAAATTCTAAATGTATCAAACATTTAAATATTTTAAGGCTTAAATTTATGCTTAAAATATTAGAACAGAGGATGGAAGAAATTTATTTATATAATTTCTGAGTGGGATAGAACTTAACGAACAGAAAAAAAGGATCTACGTGCCACGACTTTTAAAAAGTATACAAACATCATTTGGGCATAAAAAAAAAAAATTGCTCAAAGTTAAAAAACAACAGTTGGAGAAAGAAAGTTTGTTTATGCAATAGAAATAGGAATTTTTTATTTTAAAAATGCTCTTTCAAGTCAGTTAGAAAAAGTAATAACATAATATAAAATTGTGCAAAAGACTTGAGTAAAATTTCATGCGTAATGAAATACAAAGAGTTTTTGAACTTAGGATAAAACCTGAAACTCATTCATTATTAAATAAGTTAATTAAAGAAAATTAGGCTGAAGTACTATCTTAGCATATTTTTGGTAACAAAACACCAAAGATGGGTCAATTTTTAAAGAAAAGCATTCCTCACTGCTCTGGGGCCTTCTTCCTGTCTCATGACACGGCAGCAGGTCCCGTACCATGGAGAAGACACCACATGCGGGTCAGCTTGCTGGAGAGAGAAGACAAGAGCAAGAGAAAGGCGAGGGGCCCGACATGCTTTTGTTACAGCCCATTCTCACCATAACTAACCCACTCCCTTACCAGCTTCCTTCCTCATGGGTGAATCCCTGAAAGACCCCACCTCCCAATTAAGTACCAGTATGGTTTTTTGGAGGGGACTTTCAAACCACAGCAGATGCCATTATCATCTATGATGTTGATAAAAAAATGAAGATCCTGATACTCTGGGGGTAAACTTTGTGAACATAGACCTCTGCCTACTTGTACTGCAGGTGGAAACGGTGGGGCAACCTAGGAATTCACCTTAGGTGCCATTTGAAAAAGATGCACACGTGCTTACTTCAACTGTAACAAGAGCATAGAAAAAAATAATCATCCAACTATAAGGAGGTCACTTAATAATTTTTGGTATATGCATAAAATAGAACACAAAGAAAACATTGGAGGTGCCAGTTATGTTCTGATCCAGAACAAATCTCCAAGCTACGTTTTTAATTGAAAAAAAAAAAAAAGAAAAACAACTGGGAATGGAACCACCCTATGACCCAGCCATCCCACTCCTGGGTCTATTCCCAAAGGACTTAAAAACAGCATATTACAGTGACACAGCCACTTCAATGTTTATAGCAGCACAATTCACAATAGCTAGATTGTGGAACCAACCTAGATGTCCCTCAGTAGATAAATGGATAAAGAAAATGTTGTACATATACACAATGGAATTTTACTCAGCAATAAAAGAAAAGAAAATAATGGCATTCACAGGTAAATGGATGAAGTTAGAGAATATAATGCTAAGTGAAGTTAGTCAATCTAAAATATCCAAATACCGAATGTTATCTCTGATATAAGGAGGCTGACTCACAGTGGTGTCGGGTCGGGGTATATAGGAGGCTTAGAAGAACGCTAGAAAGGTCAAAGGGGAGGAAGGGGAAGGGAGGGAGCAAGGGGGGATGGAGGGGAAAAAAGAAAAGGTGGTTGAATAAGATGGATGTCATTATCCTAAGTGCATGATTGAAGATTTGAATGGTACGAACATACGTTATATACAAACAGTGTTTTGTAAAAAGGTGCTTTATATGTTTATTATGAATTATAATGCATACTACTATTATAAATACAACAACTTTGAATAAAAAATAAATTTAAAAAATCAAGCTTCACTCCAATATGCATAGTCTATACTGCTAGTGTAAATAAAGAAGAGCTACACACAGGCGTGCTTGTACACCCGCACATTCCTTTGAAGAACACAGGAGCTAGCAGTGATGGCCACATCTGGCAGAGAAGATGGACAATGGGGACAGAAGGAGGCCTCCTTTCCTTGTGTATTCTATACATCGTGTTCTCCAGTGGAACTTTTTGGCAATGAGCGTGAATTGCTTTTATTACTATTTTACTCTTTTTTTTTTTTTTTTTTTTTTTTTGGTACCAGGGATTGAACTCAGGGGCACTCAACCACTGGGCCACTCCCCAGCCCTTTTTTGTATTTTATTAGAGACAGGGTCTCACTGAGTTGCTAAGTGCCTCACCATTGCTGAGGCTGGCTTTGAACTCGTGATCCTCCTGCCTCAGCCTCCCAAGTGCTGGGATTACAGGCGTGCGCCACTGCGCCTGGCCTTATTACTATTTTAAGACCTTGTTTGTGTCCCCCTCTCCAAGGTGGGCGCTCTAAGCAGCTGTACTCATGAATGCTGCCTAGGCATTCCGGGTCCGTTAGTCCATCAGACCTGGAGGTCCAACAACTTACTCTCTGTGACTGACCCTGTCGAGTGAGTCCTCGCCTCACCACACAGTTTGTCCACGTTTGGTGTGTGTGAACTGCACCGTAAACTGTGCCCCTCTTTATGTGGAGGTTGGTCTCATGGGTGACATCACAACAGTGCAATGCTATGGAAAATATTTTTTTTTAAAGTCTTTAATGTCATTGATATTTCCCTTGTATATGCCGAGGAGCGACCATGCACACAAAGCGCGTCCCTGCTTCCTCCGCCTGCTGGGCTTTGGTTCTCCTCCACAGACAGCGTTATCTTGAGCTGAACCGACTGGAATGAGGTTATAAATCTCCTCACACAGTGTTACTGGGTCCACTAATTAAAGGCATTAAGTATAAAGCATTGTTTGATGGTTTGAGGACACTGAATCAATCGTCCCTCTGGGCAAGAGGGCGTATTCCCTGACACCCAGGTGTCTCGCCAACGTGTGTGACTCAACAGCGAGCTGTGACGCTCTGGTTCCGTCCCCCACTCATGCATTTCGAGGGCAACTGCTCAAGGCCCTCCTGTCTCAGTGGTCAAAGCCACACTCAGAACTCTGACCTGGCTGATGATTTTCAATGGCCGGCACACAGTGGGCCAGCTTCCATTTACCCATCCATCAGCAGCTGCAGAGCGCTCTGCGGTGGACCGGGGACCCTGGGGCTCTCAAGATGTGGGGGGCATGTTTCCTGCTCTCAGGGAAGTTTCACCCCTGTGAGGACAAGTGTGACCACAATGAGGCAGAATCACAGGAGCTACCACCAGAGCTTGGAAACCAGCTCCACCTCCGAATGAAAATGGGGAAAAGCCAAAGTCAGGGACGGTTCAGCTGGGGAGGTTCAGAGGGGGAGGACATGGAGCAGGTGGCCATCGCTGGCCTTGCCTGGACTGTGTCCTTCCAGGATGAGAGGAGACTGGTTCTGCAGTTAGGGAACGACCCGCGACAGCCTGCTGGTGTCTGCGGGTGAGCGAGGCCTGCGGAGAGTCCGTCTCCAGTCCCAGGCCTCCGGTCCTTGGGGCAGAGGAGGGGCCTTCCACCCACTCCCCTCCAGACACCTTGGGCACGATTTTGGAGAACCACCACAGGCTGCTGCAGCAGGTATTTCTGCTTTAATAGGGACCCGGTGAGCCAAGGTTCAGATGCCTCAGGCCTAATGGTCATTAGGAGTTAATCCCGATGGCCAGGAATCTGGGTGTGTGGGGAGTTCCGGTGCCAAGTTAGCCCCAGTGACGTTCTTCCTCCAGGAGAGAGAAGTCATGGCACCAAGTCAGCTGAGAGAGCCATTGTCTGACCGACCGAGTGACTGCCCGGCTGACTGAATTCTCCGTTCTCCTAACTCGGACCGCTTTCACCCGGTTGTCAGGTTTTCGGGTGCTACAGGTGCACAACGAGGTCGCATGGGAGAGCCTGAGTCCCCTCTGGAGAGGTCGCATGGAGAGCGTCCAGGCTTGTTGAGACGGAAAGTGGTTCCAACGTGGAGCAGAAGGCGTGGCTGCAGCAGCCGGAGGTGGCGGGGAGTTAGGAGAAGCAAGGCTGGATGTGCACCCCTCAACATCGGTGGGGCTGTGCCGCGTGCCAGGCAGCTTTGATGTGGCCACGCGCTCTTCCACAGGAAGATGGAGTCTCAGGGCTCTGGCCTGCTTCTTGCAGGCTTTGAGGGGACAGGAAGCCCCTGGCTGGTTCATGCCCACAAGGCTGCCCTCTTGGTTCACGAGGTGGGGCTGAGCTCCAAGGCTGAGCTGGCCGTGAAGCCTTCTCTGCTTTCGTTTCCTCCCCCATTGCCCCTCCGAGTGGAGCAGGGCTCTGAAGGTCCATGTCCCTCTCGTTTAGGATCCCTTCCAGGTCATTTGGAATTCATTCCTGGCACTTGCTCCAGATAGACTCCCATTTTGCACAGCACTGTAAATGTGGAGAACCTGCTGGAAAGCTCACTGACTTTCCTCTCTCAACAATTTTGCACAAACTTTATGTTCCTAAGTTTGCCAGGCCCCAGAGCTGCACACGTGTCTGGTTTGAGGAACCGCAGGATTTACAAGAAGAACGCACAACTAAAGGAGCCGCAGTGCTCTCACATCAGCAGAGGACATTACCTGCTCTCTTGGAGTGTGGCACCCCGAGTGAATCTGTCTGCAAACAGCTCTGGAGTGGCCCAGCACTGCCATGATGCTCCCAGCACACAGATGCAGGAGTGAGCCCTCGCCAGGAGTCGGGCTCTGGAGTGGAGGCGGCCCCAGCTCCACCAGGCTGCCCGCGGGGGTGGCAAGCCCACAGCCAGCCTCTCCTTCTCCTGCTGGCCAGGTGCTTGGTGCTCATTCCGGCTTTGTTTTTCCCAAGATGGCTTCAGCTTGGATGCTTCCAATTAAACTTGGCCAGAATGCTTTGGCTGTACTGACGTAAGCTTATCATCAACGTCACCATCACCATCCGGGGACATTTCCTGTGTGCGTGTTGCCAACTCTTGCCAGTTTCACTAATGGCCCTGAACCGTCTGCCGTGTGCCAGGTCCTGTGCTAAATGCTGGGCAGACAGCCACGCGCTGCATCCTGGCCCTAGGAGCCGGTGCTGCCAGACAGCAGAGAGAAGCTCTCACAGCCACGCCACCGAGCTCCGCGGGGGGTCTTGTGGCGACCCAGAGGGGGCACTTGGCTCCGGTCTGGGCGGAGGCGAGGGGAAGGCTTCTCTGAGCAACTGTGTTCTGAAGGGGGAGTTGGGGAAAGCTAGGAGAGGAAGCCCCGTGTGCAGGAGGTTGTCCAAGTCACCAGGACCCACTCCAGGTGCTGGGAGGGAACCCCTCCTCTGTTCCTGCCTAGGGTCAGAGTCACAGCTGGGACCTCACTGGGGCCTGGGGTTCCCACAGCGTGGGCCAGTGCAGGCTGAAGTGCCTGCTTCCTTCCTGCAAGGGCCCTCCTTTCCTGGGGGACCATCTTGGCACCCCCCCCCCCCCAATGAACATCTTCATTTTGCCACGATCTACTCAGAAGCAGAAACAAAACCCAGAAATCAGCCTGTGCCAATCTCGGGGATACGATGGATCCAAAACATAACCCTTCCAGATTTGGTTTGGCATCTCTGTACAATTGGAGCCTTTGAATATTCACCTATCTTATTTTCTTCCATTCATTCATTCATTCAACAAACACTTGCCAAATACTGATTGCCGGTGATGGTGCAGAGGATTGATGGGTGGGTGGAGAAACACAACATTAATTGGCACCTTACATATAAGTATTTTAGCCCAGTGCTTGGATGCACAGGATCGCTCTCTCTAAATCCTTAAGAACCAATCTGTGAAGTAGGACTATTTTTAAGTTAATTGTGCAGAGGAGCAAAGTGACGCTTGGAGAGGTGCTGTGACATCCCCACACAGCCCTTCCGTGGTGAAGCTTGCATTCCATCCCAGGGAGACGCAGCCACAGAGACCAATCCCTGGGGAGATGGTGGGAGAAGGCTTCCTGGTGGAGCAAGTGCACAAAGGTGCAGAAGCAGAGGTGGAACTTGGAGGAAAGGGGCGTGGCCAGCATGGCCGATAGCAGGACATAGTGGAATAAAGCAAGGAGGCCTGCACGATGGATTGAGGCCGGAGAGGGAAGGGCGACAAGGCTACAGTAAATAGCTCATATTTGTAACATAGGCAAGGGACAGTCACTGGTGCTTTGAACACAGACCAAAGATAGGTTCTAGGAGGATTAATGCTGGAGTGTGACAATGTGCATGATCTTGTTAAAACACTTCAGTACCAGGATTATGTGCAGACCTAAGTGAGGTGCCAGGCCTCATGCTGTGTGTGCCCATAGGGACAGCATGGCCCAGGAGGGCTGCCGAGCAATCCCCAGGAAGCCCACAGCTGCCGAGACAGCCCCCACTGATGTTCCCAGCACCTATAACCTCATCAATAACAACTGCCCTGAGAGCTAACACAGTTGTCACTCAGGCTCGGCTGGACAACCCAAAGTCTTTGTCACCTATGGCATAAAATTCATTTCTGACCCCAGTGAAGTCTGACGTTGAGCACACTGGCTCCTGTATACAACCACCTGACACAGGTTGCGTGGCGTGGATCATTGGCAACCGTTAAAAAACTAGGTGCTCTTTTAAATTTCCCAGCCTGGTTTGGAAATTTTTCAAAGAGGAAAATTGAAAGGCTAGCACAAAGAGCATGGATATAGTTGTCATGGGCATCTGCTAACAGTCAATGCCTTCCTCGTTAGCTTTATCTCCAGCCCGGGGTCCAGCGGATCTTTGGAAAGTGCATACAGACATCACAAGATGTTTCCATGTTCCAGCATGCAATTTCCAAAACTCAGGACCTTCTTTTACATGAAGCTGCCCTATCACACGTGAGAGAAATTCATAGGAATTCCCACACTGCATCTACTAGTTAGCCTATACTTACATTTCCCCAATTGTCCCAAAAATATATTCAATGGTGTTTTTTTTTTTTTTTTTTTTTTTTTTTTTTTTTAGACAGAATCTAATCAAGGACCATAAATGACTTCCTGTTGCTACAACTTCTTAGTGTCTTTTAACCTAGAACAGGCCTCCTTTCTTTTTTTGCATGGCACTGATTTTTTAAAAGACCATGGTGTTCATTGTCCTATGGAAAACCCATATGTGGGGATTATCTGAAGGCTTCCTTGTGCTGTTTAACCTGTTCTTCTATTCCCTGTATTTCCTGTGAAATGAGGTTAAGTCTAAAGATAATTCAGCTTAAATATGGCTGGCAAAAATAGCTGGACTTTATGAGCCCATGCCAAGTTTTCCTACCATCTCAGAGGCTGTTTATAATTGTCCTATCTTTTCAGGTAAAGATAGTATTTTTCCTTAGCTACAAACAAGCACTTCCTGGGGTGCTATTGGCAAGGAGTGGTAAGAGTTTTTTAACCTGATGCTTTTAGCATCCATAGATAGTCCTTGTTCAAATCCATGATTTTTGGTGAATAAAAAAAATAGTGGTTTCTTTTTTTTTTTTTAAAGGCATGAGTTAATATTTTATGATTTTAAAATGCTATTTTGCTATTTAACTTATGATCCCTGCATTTTATTTCTGACCCTTGTGTTTTATAGGCAAGTTCCTACTATTTGGTTCTCACCAACTATGTCGTGTGAAACCTCATTCCATGGCCTTGTTGCTGCCAAAGGCCGGTATCCTTCTAGAAAAAGTGCCTATAAATAGATATCAAACTATTCCTATGGCAAATGTTGACCCATGTCGTCAAATTTCTCAGCAGCAAGGCTGAGCTAGTGAAGGTTTCCTGCAGCAGCACAGAGGAGGCCAGGGCTTCTCCTGGGCCCACCGAGAGCTAGAGAACTGGGAAGCCTCTTCCCCAGGGAGTTAGCAGCAACTCCAGGCCCTGCTTGGTGTAGAAACTAAACAGGAAAAGGAAGAACATGCTGAGGGCACCTGACAATGCACAGGATGGTGATCTTTAATTTCTACCTTTCCTAACCGGCATTCTTCTATAGAGTTCTCTAGAACTACCTAAGGCTCTCTGGTTCCTTCTGAGGAAACTAGAGCTTTCCTAAGGAAAGCACTCAGGATCTCTGAAAGTTACCACCTCACACACGCAGCTGTCCTCTAGACTTATGGGTCCTTGTTATTTTCATAATCAGCTGTAATTGCTGTTATCATCTTTGATGCTCAGTTATCCCAAACGTAGCAGGGAAAGGCTCCCATTGGGCTCAAGAGTTCTGACACCTCTGCTGATCTTTGGTGCTCTTTCGATCCCCAGTAGAACCACATGTCCCAGCATTCCCTTACCCCAGAATCAGACATCAAATCCTAGCTTCTGCAAAATGGGGAGCAGCATTTAGACACCACGTCTGGACTCTGTGTGTGCTCATGGTCACAGATTGTCCTATTACTGGGTGAATTATGTCTCACATCAATATTTCAGTTCAAAGTTTATATTTCAGGATGTTCTTTACTGCTTTGATGCTATAATTATATGTATTTTCTCTTAGACGGAATTTTTTTTTTTTTTGCTCCTTTTTGTACTCCATCCTACAATATAACATTATTTCAAAATTCCCATGTGAGCCTTGTGGTAACAACACATCTTTGTTAAAGGAAGCTTGCTCTTGCCTTCTTGTGCATCTTCCTGAGAGCTTTTACTGACAGTATTGTCCTTAAAAGTCTCTTGAACTCTTTCTTTACTGGGTATAGTATATAGCTCAGTTGATTAATTTGGGTTTGTAGTTAATTTCACTTATTTTATGTAATTTTACATTTAAATATATAAAAGATATGCATAGCTCAAAATTCAAAATTATATGAAAAGGTTTTTCAGAAATGCCTTACAGCTAGCTATTTTTCTCTCATCCATTGGCTGTTGACCTCAAGGCTGGGAGAAGATTCTATTGTTTCATTTTTCAGAGTAAGAGCACATATACACACATACTCTCTTGCTCTCTCTAGAAGTCATTGCTGATTCATTAATAATACCTTTTCATATTCATTTTAAGTATTGTATAGGTCTCTATTGAAAGGACATACCACAGGTTTTCCAAATCTATGCCATTTACATTTTTTGGCATCACATATAATGCCACAAAGACTAACTTTGTGTCTGTTGTTCTGCATTTGTGGCAACAGATCTTCCAGATACATCCCTGTAAGCAGTAGATGGGGGAAGGGGACCAAAGGTAATTGCATATATGTAGTTTGCTTAAATATTGCCAACTTCCATGTCCATAGAATTGTACCATTTTGTGTTCACATGGGCAATAAATCAAAGTGAACATTTGCCCATAGTTTCCCCAAGAGAGTTGGCAATCAGACTTTTGGATCTTGGCTTGGCTGATAGGTGAGAAATGATACTTCAGAATTGTTTTAATTGGTGCTCACCCTGAGTGAAGCTGAACACATTTGCTTATATTTGTGGACAATTTTACTTTCTTTTTCCGTGGACCACCTGATAAGATCTTTCACACATCTTTCTGTTGAGTTTTTCATCCTTCCTTTTCTTTATTTTCAGCCATATATGAAGGAAATACTATTTGTTTTTGACACAAGGTGTAAATATTTCCTCATGATCTATCACTGTTCTTGTACACATGGTTTTTTATTCTTTTATTGTTGTTGTTGTCTGTTTGTCTAATTCTGTGTTAAAGCCAAGAAGGTCATTTTTGGTGAAAATGCCATCCTACCACCATGATGCCTACTAAAGTGGTGCCCACCTCGTAGGTTGAACATTGGAAATGCACTCTCCTTGTGCCAGGAGCTATTCAAGTTCGTGATGGCAACAGTATTTCTGAACTACTCCGCCTTCATGGAAGGCCACTGGATTCCAGCAAGGCCTCTAGGTTTCCCTTCTAGAAGTTCAGTGACTGAATTGTGGGTGCTGTTCTCAGGCCCACCAACTGGTTAAAGAGAAACGCTGGCTGCTCAATGCCAGCCACAAATGCAGCCCATCCCTGCCTTCAAATGTGGCCACATTGGCCTTGGGTATGACCTTCACGGGAACTGCTGGCTGCTCACGTAGAAGGCAGAGAGCGGGAATTTCCTGAAGTCACGGGAGAGGGAGTGCGCACTGCTTTCCACCAGTCTGTTACCAAATATTTGTTCAGTAAACACATGTGTGTCTGTATCAGCTTGCCTCTGTGCAGGAAGCAGATGGTGCTCCCACTAGCAGAGCCCAGGAGGACCCGTTCACAAGGAGACATGGGGAACGGAGGTGGGCGAGGGCCCAGGGATGGTGTGGTGGCCCAGGACCAGGATGCGACACAGGGCACCCAGGTGGCCTCTCAAGGAGGTGCCAGAGGAACGTGTGCTTTGGCTCTTTGGCTGCACTACCTTCCTTCCTCTGACACCTGGACAGAGATCTCCAAACCACCTGGCAGGGAGCAGAAGGGAGCCTCCGTGCTGTTCCGTGGCCTTCAGCCCTAGAGAAGGAACGGGCTGGGGAGGATGAGGAGTGGTCTGGCTGGTCCTCTTCTGCTTTGAACTTCTTCAGCTGCTGTCCAGTATCTGCCCAAAGAGCCGCGGACCATGCGCCACCCAGCTGCTTACGTCCAGCTGCGATGTGCAGCCGCCAGGGGGGATGTGCAGGTGGGCCAGGATCGCTGGGCACTGGGTGCACAGAGTGGGTGTTTAGAGTTGCCAGGGATGAGAGAGGTGACACAGTAGGTTTCTTTTTCCAGGTAAATAAGAGACCAGAGCAATGGAGGGACTTGTGCCAGAGAGCTCATCGAGGCCTGGGTGGGACTGGCATGGATGCTGCATCATGCTTCTGAGGCCAGAGCCCTTAATGCCACAGCGCTCGGGACTGGTCTGCAGAGGGGGAGGAGGAGCCAGCGCCTGCCCCTCCCGCCTCCAGCAGGCCTGGTTCATCACCCACACGGAAGGGCAGGCTGATGCCTGGGGAGGCATTGCTCCAAAGCTTTAAATTAGATACAGTTCTCAATTCTTATAGTGCTATTGAATATTCGTTTTTGCTTTGTTTTGAGTGTATGATTCTCAAAATCTTTCTCCTGTTCCAAATTGGATCGGGGCATTTCTGCTTGTATTTGATGGCCATTATCTGCCATTCCCCACCTGGTCGCCCTCCTCGGTGGCTGCTGGTGGCACCCACCACTAGGAGGCTGAACAGTAGACAGTTTTCATGCAGCTGCTATAGTCAGTACAATAGTCCCCTGTACAGATTCAAGGAGGGTTAGGAACCTTCTTAATTAGCAATAAAATTCTTGGGAGGTAGACCCTGGGAAACTGTAGCCAGAGCCCCCTGGGGCCATCCCCACACAATAATGCTTGGAGCAGCTTTGAAAGACTCAGGCACACATCGAGGGCTCTGTCCTCCCCCCAGCCCCTCCTCTTCTTGTTTGAGAATTCTTTTACACTGATCTGCAGTCGGGACTCAAAATTAAATTCTTCTACATTATTAAATTGAGTATTTGGCTTAATATTTAAAAATCTGAGACCAGTTGAGACCCAAAAGCACTCCATCAGTGCCCCGCGTGCCGACTGAAATTAAAAGCTCGCTGAAAAGAGCTGCAGGAGGATGAGTGGGAGCGCCCCCGGGGTGCGGGCCGTTCATGGGTCTCTGAGCATTCCTCCCAGGCCCCTGTCCTCAGCTCCCGCAGGCCTCCAGGGTGTCCACCAAAGTGGAACTCCGCGAGCCGGACTGGAGCCCCGCCTCCTGGCTCCCTGTTCTCCTGCTCCCTCCAACGCCCTCCGACTCCGGCTCCTGGAGCAGGCGTTGCTCGGCAGCCGACCTGCGTGCAGACTGCAGCGAGCGCACTCCGGGCCTTCACTTTGCGTTTCAGCAGCTCATTTGGCTCTCAAATATGAAAAAGTGCAAATTTCCTGTTGGCATGGCTTTCATTTTTTTCCCCTTCTTCTCCAAGACAAATCAAATGAGAACATTCCGGATATCCTAGACACTGAAGCTTGAGCTCATAGATCAAAACTCCTCATTTGCCTTTCCTAGTGATGTTTTGCTCCATGTAAAATTATAGCAGAACTTGGAAACCCGGCCCATGTATAGAGTTCCTGGGACATATGTCAATTTTATGTCTAATTTTTACGAGTTGGATCTGGGTGCTCTATAGATCTAAATGCAGTGCACAATCCCAGAAGTTCCATTTGTCTATTTGCTTGGTGTATTTACTTCTACCTCTCTCTACATGGTTTTTTGATTTTTCATTTCTATTCTAACAGTGTATGTTTAAGTTTATAAATAAAGCTCAACCACTTGGTGATACCCACTGTGCACAAGAAGATGGTGCTTCTTCTCAAGGTGGGCGATGAGGGCTCTGACACCTCCTAACCACCAGCCAGCCCCACAGAGGCACTTCCTGAAGAGCAGGTGCTGAGGCATCCCCAGGCCCTGGCGAGCCTGTTCTCGGTGGAGTGGGGGTAGCTGCATGCTTACCCTGCACCTTATCTGCTCTCAGCTCTGTGGACACTCGAGTGAGCTCAAGGGACTCGAGCCTGAATGGACTCGAGTTGGGAGCGTGTCACACTTCACAGCCAAGTTGTCACCTGACAAGGCTTCTCACAGTGGGACGTGCAGACTACCCATCGTCCAGGGTAGTTGAGCCTGTGGTCTTGACTCCCTGTGACTTACCATGTTAGGAAGGAGAGCTCCTGAAACAGTATCTTATTTCGAGGTTGTGAACATCTATGAGCTAAATTTATGTTCGAATTAATTATTACAACACGGGGGCTGTTCATGACGTGCACTTTGAGAGATGGCAAGTCCACGTGTGGGAGTGGCTTGGCGTCTGGGCATGGTGGCCCTCACCCACGCCCACTCATTTGCGGTCCTCGAGGTCGTGGAAGGTCAGTTCCCTGCGGTGCTCCAAAATAGTAACGGGAGGGGTGGTTAGTCACGTGTGTGTTTGTCTGAAGCTTTTAACATGCTTAGATTTCTGGCTGTAACAGAGATGTGCATTTGAACAGGACGCTCAGAAGGGTAGGAAAGGAAACAAAGCAGGGTCCTCAAGGCCTGGGGAGCGTCCCTCGGCATGTGGTGCTCAGATCCTCTAGTGGGTTAGCATCATCTCCTAGGAGGTCTGCTTCCCGTGTCCCCGGGGTCTCTGGGGAGAGTCCTTTCAATACCAAGTAGCAACCTGTTCTTTGGATCTGCCGAGGCCTGTTGAAGGGGCCCACCACATGGTCCCCTACTGATTCGGTTTTAGGTAGAGCTTTACAAAACCTTACCCAGAAGTCTCTGAGCACAATCTAGCTGAGCTAGAAGCAGAACTACTAAATGGTAAGTGCATTTCCTCTGCAATTTATTATCAATCTGCCCTAAAAACTGACAAGACTTTTGCCAACAGTCTGTGGGGAAGGCTGCTTTCCCTGAATCTTCAAAGAACATTTTCAAGAAGACTGAGCAACACCGGCTGGTAAAACATTCATAGGTGGTTATTGTGGTCCCTATTTCCTCCAGTAAAATAGAAACTGAATATTCATGCCTTATTGATCACCCCTATTTCTTGTTCTGTGACTTAACTGCCCATTTCTTTCCAGTGATTTGAAAGGAGCCTTCAGCCAACATCCTGGTCTGCTGATATTCTCTGGTTTAGTGAGAAGCCCTTGTGTGCAGAACAACACCCTCCCTAAAGACCCAGGGACACTGTGCTCGTGTGGAGTACCTGAGCCCAGTGGTTCCCTTCCCAAGTCATCTGTGCTTGTGTGCCTGGATGGTCACCTAGTGTCCCCACCAGACAGGACACAGTGACGGGAGCAGAATGATGCCAGCTAATCAGCAGAGCTTAGTGAATATGCGGAGAGTGGGCATTTGCCTGGTTGATGAAAACCTGGTGCCTTGAAAGATTGGCCAAAGAAGTCAACTTTCCCAGTTCCTCCCCAGCTTTCTCCAAAGACAGACAGCTGAAGTGCTCCTCCTTGTATGGCTGGGCTTAAGCAGGAATACTGAGCTCCTCTCCACTGAGAGACAAATGAGAAATGATAAGCAGTTTATTGACACAGTGAAGTTGATCATTAAACATTCAAAGTGTTCAAACTAGACTTCACTTGCTTTTCTCTAATGCCTTTCAGAAACAATCTATGAATCTAATGACCTAGTCTTTACTTTTTTATTTCTTTCTGTTTTTTTTATTTTTGGTCTTATAAAAGTATTACATGATTGGTGTAAAAGGTAAAACAATAATATGTCATAACGGTCTCAGGTGAGATATTATTCTGATTTTATGCATAAGTTTCAGGGAAGTTGAAAAAATTTATTATTAGAGCTTTATAGCTATCCATAGTAGTTGGGTTCATCCAATAAACTCATACATGCATGGAAGGTGATTTCAGTTCATGACCCCCCTTTCCCTCCCCTTCTCCCCTCCTGCCCTTTCTCCACTCCTCCCTTCTCCTTTCTATACTAGACTTCCTTTCACTCATCTATCAATCTATGTTTGATTGTGATGAATTAGTCTTGATATTAGAATCAGGAGAAGTTCAATTTTACTGAGCCACCCAAAAATATAAAAACGTGTCCCCAAGTAGATCAAGTGCATGAAACAACTTATCACGGGCGTATCTTCTAAGGATGCATTTATTGTATCAGCTTCTCTTATCTCAGTTCCACATAAGGTAAGACATAAGCAAAATACACACAGATGTGTGTGCATGCACGCACGCACACATACAAACACACAAAACAATGCACGCCTGCAGGCGTAGCCTGTCTACCAAGGGGTTTATTCCACGTATTCATTCTAAGCTTCACGAGCCTCCGTCCCTAGACTGGAGGTCCTTCCCACCCACCACTGCATTGAGCGATCTCCCAGACCTGTTGGGCTCAAGGCTGGCCGGCTGTGCCCAAGGTACCTGAGCCCTAGGCTGTGAGCCGCCCGCGGCAGACACACAGGCTCCTTGGTGGTGCTGCTGGCCTTCTCAGTGGTGGAATGCTAGCCTTTGTTTCGTTTCCTGTACTGTTTCCTCCAGGCAAAACTTGGCATTGGGCAGATCTGTTTTGGCCTCCATCCAGGTAATTTAGTAGCACGAGTTTCTCATTATGAAACGGGCTCACCTGTAGGATGGTCCCCTGGTCTGGACACCGAGCCTGGCATTATTATTATTAAGACGCTGCTTCTGTACGACATATGTTTTCAGCATAGACTGTTAATTTCCCTGTACGCCAGCCTAGAGAGGAGCCTTTAGGGTGGCGCTTTTTTGTTCTTGTTGGGAATTGGGAGAGCAGCTAGCTAAATTTCCAGCTGTCCTCCTCACTTTCCAGCTGTCCTCCTCACTTTACTATTTAAAATTAGAGATGACAAAGACCACGATTATAAAAACAAATTGCCAACACGTCTGCTCAGACACTCCAGGAAGGGTCTTTCTGTTGCTCTGAATAGTGGAGTGAGTGTTTCAATTTGAGGTCATACGTGTGTGTGGAACTGCGATGATGGGACATATAACTGTCCTTTTCTTTTAAATAAGGTGTGGGTTGCCTCGGTCCATGTATCTTACTCCTCCATGGCCGATCTTTTCTCAAGTTAAGAGAAAAGGATCCGACGCTGGGGGTCACTCTGCAAATGTTTCGCGTTAGTGCAGAAATCGCCTTCATGTTCTGAGATGTTTAAGCACCTATGACGTTGTCGCCAGCCATCTGGGCTGCTGGGAACACTAAATCAATCTGTTGTATGCACAAAGCCAAGTAATTTATCTGTCAGGTAGTATTTCATTTAAAACATATTTCTGTGCAAAATGAAATACGTAAAATAGTCCATTTCCATATCCAAGTCTGGCAGTTCCCATTATTTCACAATAAAATTGTCTTTTTAATGGAGCAAGAAGGTCCTTGGGCACCTTGGCCTTCCAATCCAGGAAGGAGCTTCTATTTACATTATGCAAATGTCCAGTGACAGTTGGGAGAAGTGCGGAGATCTTGCTTGATCATCGTGTTTTTCCCAAACTACTTTTGAGCATTACTCTGATGAGCGCTGCAGTCAGAAGGTCAGCTGAGATTTTCCATGATGGCTTCATGACAAAGTATCAGTCCGTTATCCAATTTGATGCAGTTAGAAGCCAGCGCTCTATTTCATAGCCTTATACTGGGGGCTGAGCGAGCTTTATGAAGCTTGAGCTTAATCTCCCTCTCAGATTTATGCTCCTCAACTCTGCAAATGCGGAGGTGCCTCCTGGCACTCCTTAGCCTCTCTGCCGTCAGACGCCCATTTGCATTGCGGGCAGTGTGCGTGCTCTGTACACAGTGTCTATACCTGCTCTGTTAAATTATTTCGTTTTTCAATCATAAAAACCAGGCAGGAGTTGGATGAAAAATAACTGGCTCTCTTCCACCATTTTTGTATTTTTCTTTCCCTACAAATAAATGAATCATTCCTAAGTTGATGCATTTAATATGGGGATCCCAGTCTGGTATCATTTCTCCAGACCTGGGATCTGATTAATGACACACCATTTCAGCTAAATTTATGTTCCTGTTCACCTGGGAAAATGCAGTTTGTTCTTCCTTCACAAACAGAAAGGAAATGTGCAGGAATCAGCTTTCTCATACCTGAGTGTGCCAGGGGGTAACAGAGGGAAGCTGTGGAATATGATTTAGAAAAGGTTGTTTGGAAAAAGAAAAGCGTACGTAGGTGTGAAAACACTGAATCCAGGTGCGTGCATCCTATTGGGTTAATTTTCACAGGAGCTGAAACTCCTTCACAATGCACCATTTCTATTCAGAGATGCCCCACGTATTCAGGTGTTTGAGCATCTGCCTGCAAAGGTGCCCAGCTGCACATCACCATCGACTCCCCGTGCCCTCTCATGCCTTCTGTTCTCCTGGCCCACCAGGGGCCAGCCAGGGCAGCTGGCGCCTCCTTCCTGAGCAGGAGGAGGTGACCATGGATTTCGCTACTTGGCTGTGTTAAAGAGTCAGCTAGATGGAGACTGGCACTAAATTCCCTTTCCTTAAATAGGTCCCATGGCAGGAAGCGATACTGCAATAACGTCGATACTTCATCTAAGCACGCTGGGTCTGCGAACGCTGGGGTGAGACTCCAAGTGCAGGAATTGGGATCTCCCCCTCTGATCCTTTCAGCTCCCTGATCAATGGACATGATGAGGGGGGCTCTCTAAAACGACTCAGCTGGTGAGAGCATGGAGACAGGGAAGAGGCGGAGCATGGAAGAGCCATCGGTCACATGCACGGCAGCATCCTGGCTGCCCCGGACAGGTCTGTGCCACAGCTGGGCGACGGGGAATAATTTCTGCTCAGCTCTCAGCTTTCATCCCTGGTTCTCCAAGTTCTCCTTGTGGGTTTTTCCCCGTGGCAGCCAGAGTCACCACCCACCTTACATGTCTTATGTCCCCCACCCCCAATACCGATGACAAGCCTTTGGTGGCATTCCCTGTGTTTTAGGAGTGCACAAAGGTCCGCAGTCCCTCCCCGCCTGAGCCGGCCTGGGGTGCTCCTCAGTGGCCCACACAGTTCTCCCGTTCCTGCACCCGATCGATGAGCTCCTGCCAGCCCTCGGGCCACAGCTCCCGTTGCCTCACCCCACACGGGAGCCAGGGGCTCGCAAGTCCACACGTCCTGTCCTGCAGCATCGCTGAGGGTGGAGGTGTCACAGCTGGCAGGGGCTGATCCTGGGGACCAGACTCCATCCTCTGCAAGAACCCCATATCCTTGTGCTCCTCTCCTTTCTCTTGGAGACAGCCTGGTGGGCTCTTGCTAATTTGTTTCAACAGCAAATGTTTGCTGAGCATCAAGCATGTGCTAGGCAGAGTTCTGAGAGCCTATGACATGAACCAAGAGTGAGACTCCAAGTTCTGTGTCGGAGGAGTGGTCTCTGGGCTCTGGCTTTGTTTGGAGAATCACACCCAAGGTTACCTGAGGCTTCTCTGCAGCTCCGGAGGCCTGATCCCAGTCTGCTGTCTCCAACCCACATCCCAAGTGGTGGGTGGAGCTGTAGACCACGTGGTCATCTGGATGTAAACCCACCCTGGTGCTTCTGGGTACAGGGATGGGGGGTTGGGAAGGACGAGGGCAATGATTGGGGTTGGAGCAGGTGTTGGGCATGGAACATGGGCTTTTCCTCCCAGGAACTCGAGCCCCTGTCGCCTGACCCTGTGGGGTGCAGTGACTGGAGCAGGTGTGCTAGGAGGCACCTGTGTCCCACAGCGTCAGGGGAATCCAGCCCAGGAGGCCACTTGCAGGTTGCCAGGGGTGGAAGTTCATCCTGCTCTTCCTCCTTTCTAAAGTGTCTTTGTGTGTGGGAGAAGCAGAGCCCTGGGAGAAAGGTCCTGGTCATGATGCTCAGCCAGGAGCAAGCATGAAGCGTGTCCCGTGATCCACGCACTCAAAGCCTACGCCCAGACCAGTTGCCCAGATGGTCAAGAGAGATGGAAACTCATGCCATCTACAGAAGCTGACGGGTCAGGGATCATCAGGCCCTCTGAGTTTGCAGATGATGTTGATGGGTGAACACGAGCGTGTGTGTGTGTGTGTGTGTGTGTGTGTGTACATCTTGCTTGTTTTATGCAACTCTTGTAGGCGGAAGCACCAGGTTTCCTGACATTCAGAGAAGGGATACCCTGCGAGGATTTGGGGCACTTCCTGGAAGCTGCTTGGGAAAGTGTGGACTTCATCTAAAGGACAGCACAGAACGGGCAGCAAGACATAGCAGCAGAGGTGGCCTCGGGTGCCTGATATGCCCAGCCCCTTGGCCTGGGGAAGGAACCACTTTCCCTTCCAGCAAACACAAAACACAGCTGGGGCCACCTGCTGTCAGGTGCCTCGTCACAAAGCAGTCCCATAAGGCCCAGTTAGTGAGAAATAGCAGAATCAGGCGGGCTCTGTCCACCCGGGAGCACAGGCCAGGAGGTCTGCCCTCCCTGGTTTGCATTCCCAGGTAATGGTCCTCTAAATGGTGGCAAGGCCACTCATTGGAACTGACACCTGTGATGGGCTTAGACAAACACAGGGGCCTGGCTGGCCTCTTGGAGCCTTGGGACGGGGAGTGACCCAACATGGTTATCATTTGATTGAAATGATCAGCTCATTTCCCACAGGTCACAGGAGACCAGCGAGCTCCAAATCGGAACAGACTGGGCCTCATTGCCTGATTGCCTGCAGGCCCTGCTGAGGCCGGGGATGTGGGCAGTCGAGTGCTGTCTCCCACTGTCCAGCTGGAATGCGGAGGGGGTGACGCGGCCAGGAAGGCCCTGCTTCAGGTTGCACACCACAGACCTGGGGGCAGGCGCAGCAGAGACAGGGACAGCACCCGCCCCGCTGTGGGGAGGGCCGCTGTGGAGGCAGGGCTGGAGCAGTCCTTCAGAGGCCTGCGACAACACGACTTCATGTCTCACAGCTCTGGAGACCAGAAGTCCAGAGTCAGTTGTCTACAGGCCTCGAGCTTCAGGGGTGTCTGGGACCCCATGGCTGCAGACGCCTCTGCCCAGTCCTCCGCCTTGTCTCCCGGCGCTCTGTGTCTGCACAAGGTCTTCCGTTGGAGGGTCTGATGCGGGTCCACATTTCCCCCCTTTTATAAGGACACAGACACACTGCATTAGAGCACACCCTAACAACCTCATTTTAAGCCAATTGTTTCTGTAAAGACTCTACTGCCAAATGAAGTGGAGTTCTGAGGCACCAGGGATTGGTCTTGATGTATCTTTTTTTGTTTGGGGCGGGGGGGTCCCAATGCAAACCACAGCAGGAGCCACGGACCACACGTTGTTTCTGGAGAATAACCAGAGCTCTGAGGTGTCCGTGGTGGCTGCGGCCCCAGCTGTGGCCCACCGCCGCTTCCTGCACAGGCTGGAGGTGGAGACGGCTCTCCTGGCACCCAGACCTGCCGTCTGCTCAAGGGGGCCCACTCCCCACACGGCAGAACTTCCTCCCAGACTTCCAAGTGCTTCCGGCACCAAGCTGGGAGGCTGCCTAAGCACTGGTTCTGGGAATCGGCCTGTCACATGTGGCCATGAGGGTGGCCCTGAGCTTGGGAGTGCGGTGTACGTGACCGAGGGTGACCCAGAAGGCAAAAGGAAGCAGCACTGGGAATGGAAGGTCTGCAGAGCCTCGCACCCAAGCCCTGGTCTCTGTCCTTACGGAGGCCTCTGGGTGCCACCCAGCAGCACATGCCTGGTCACAGCCACAGCCTCCCCGATGGAAGGCACCTCCTGACTCCCGCCTCCTGCAACAGCATGACCAGGCCCGGCCCACAGCTTGGCTTGGAAACCTTCCCAGCAAGACGTCAGAAAGTCTCAGTGGGAGAGGAAAGCTGGTCTGAGGGGGCTTGGGGAAGCTGGGGATGGGGGACCCTCTGCCTGAGAGCCAGGCAGTGCTCAGGGAGCAGCTGGGCAACTCGAGGGGCGCCTTTCACCTGGCCACCGCCTCCCTGCTGATTTAGAAATGAACCAGGCTCCCTTCCCGTCCCTCAACCTCTCCCCGCTCCTGAGCTGTCTCTACCAGAGGATCAGTAATCCACACCAGCGACTGTGGTTACCAAGGCAAGTTTGTTCTACGCAGTGGTGACAGGATTTAGGAAGGGAGCCATTGATGCATTTGCTTTCAAACTCAGGTTTTCTCCTGCCAAGTCTCCTCGGCAAGGAAACGCAGTACTTATTCAAGCGATGGCAGAAATCTGTATCGTTCTGCTTTGCAAAAATCTGAATGAAATCTGCAGAGGTGAGCAAATGGCGGTAGACCGCGTTCAAGGAGAGTGCCGTGGCGTCCACGCCACGAGCCATGGGGGAGGGTGTCAAGAGGGACTTTTTGAAAACACAAGCCCACTCGTCCAGATCACTGAGGGGGAGAGGGGAAGGAGAAGGCCCTGCTCCCTTGCTCCATCTGGCCTGAGCGCCAGGCTTGCGCCCCATCTTCAGGCACAGGGAGGCCCGTGAGGCCAGCCACTCACGCACCTCCCTCTGCCTTCCCCCAGGGGCAGCGCTTGGCCTTCAGGTCTGAGAGTGGACCCACTCCCACAGAGAAGTTCATAGAGTGAGGAGCAAGAGCTTGTGTCCCCCGGGAGCTGCGTGGCACCCGAGGGTGGCCCTTGGCCAGGGTGCTGAGTGGGCCCTGGCTGGGGCTGCCGTGGCGTGCCCTGCGCTCTGCCCAGCCAGCCCAGGCCCCGCCCTCAGGCACTGATGGAGGAGCAGCCCCGCGTTTCCCAGGCAGTCCAACAGGAGGGCCTTGCAAGGACTCCTGGGAGCCCATTTCCTGATGTCACTGGAAGCGGACGGAGCGTGGAAGGAGAGTCCCTCCCCATAGGCCACTGCATCCCTCACAGCAGCCGCGCCCCAGGACAGCCATGTACAAACGTTGGTATGGGCGTGAAATAACCCCTACAACGTGGCCTCTCAATTTGTCATGAATCCCGTGACAAGACCTTGCTGCTCTGTTCCTATTGCCCAGACCGCACGAGGCGCTGCTGCTAACAGGAGACCGTGGTCTCCGGGCAGCGCCCCGCGGCGTGCGAGGCCGGGAGCTGTGGGCTTTCCTGCCGCTGCTCAGCCACCCTCGAGACGTCTCACGATCACAAAGACGTTCAGAAGGATGGGAAGGAGGGGAAATGGAGACCTAGGAGGAGACACAGGAGGGCAGCCGACCAGGGAAGCCGACCGTAAAAGCCCCCTGTGCCCTGGCCAGGTTGGAGGTTGCCCCCCAACCCCCAGCCACGCCATGTTCTTGCCACTGTGCTGCCACCTCGCAGAGGAGGAAAGGAATGACCCTCTCGCAGCATCAAGCTGTGAGGATATGCCCACACTCCCTGCCCTGCCCTTGGTGGTGGGGACGGCCAGGCCACACGAGCCAGCTCACTTTCTCAAACATGTCCATCGTGAGAAGAGCTCAAGGCTGGGCTCCACTGCCCATTCCACATGGGCTGGGGCTGGGGCTCAGCGGTGGAGCGCTTGCCCAGCATGTGTGAGGCCCTGGGTTTGATGCCCAGCACTGAAAGAAAAATCCTATTCCACCGCTAACTAGCAGTCCTTCATCTCTCTGCCTCAGTTTACCTCAGCTATAAACACGGGACATCATTCCGTATTGCCTCTCTCCTGAGATGTCTCAAGTCCATGACATGTTCTGCAGTGGACGGGCATATGTGTTGCCGCCTGAAGCGATGGCCGCTTGAAGCAACGAAGCCGCGGGAAGAAGTTCAGAGGCAAACTGGAGACAAACAGCTTTATATTCTGATAACTTTTCTCTCTGGCTCTAACAACGACTAACACGTGCCACACACACCACCAAAATGGCGCAGACCCGATCAGCAATCTCAGCTCAAGTCACTCGAGATACCGGGCCAAGTCCCACGAGATCCCGGGCCAAGTCCCGTGAGAGAAGGCGGCAATGCCCAAAACTCCATGGCCCATAGTCAACCGTAATTTAAGCCATCTCCCCAAACAGGGATCCTGCACATATGTCATGTGGTAGTACTCATTTCTGCCAGAAGATGTTATCAATAACAAGACAGATCCTGATTTCAGAAATATTAAAATGTGACAAATGGCCGGGGAGGGGGTTCACAGAGCATGCCTCAGTGTGTGCACGCTGAGGACAGTGCAGAGATCTGCCCTAGGTGGGCACGTAGGGGGCTTGGGGAGTGAGAGTAGCACTTATTGTCACCGTCAGCATAATTAGGAATGATGTAATTATGACATCAGGGCCAACCGGGTCATGTCTCAGCGCGGAACTTACACACTGAGCTGTGGGGACACTAAACGATACACCTCGAGTTCTGTATTTCAAACGTCACTGAAGTCAGAGCAGCTTTCAAGGGAGTGTCCGGTGTGGATTTCCACTTCACCATGCCTTGATTTTCTGTATGCTGAGTGACCGGTAGCACATCAGTGACAACACCAGTTCAGACACCTTTCACTTCTACTTAAGTACAGTTGGCCATGAGGTGTGCGTTCCCAAATGTGGGCGGAGCATATAAACCTGCCTGCCAGGGAGGCCCCGGTCACCTGCTTGGGTAAGAAGGGCCTGCGCCGGGGCACGTGCGGGCCGGCCCTGGTGAGAGCACTCTCTCAGGACCACCCTCCTCAAGGCCTGGGCAGCCCCCAGAGGCTGAGGACGGGGCTGGTAGACCAGCCACCACTGCCAAATGGCTTCCACTCCTGGCTGCTTCATGTTCCCGGGGCCAAATAGGCCTCAGAACTGGAAGCTGAGCCGTCCGTCCTGGGCTGAAAAGAGATGGCCCAGCATCCCAGAGCACAGGGCACACTCCTAAGACAGGCTCCTTCCAAAGCCCGGCAGACCTGGCCCGCGCTGGGTGGGGCTAAGGCACTTCCAGCCAGCCACCTGGCCAGGCCCCTCTCCCTCCCTCACAGCACAGAGGACACTCAGCTGAGACACACGGCCCGGGGTCCTGCTGGGCGACAGCCCTGTGGGGTACCAATGACTGTCCAACTCAGGTAATCACGAACTGGGGGTTTTTGATTGAGGCGTGGCTCAGGTGGTGACGGAGATGATTCTGTGCATTAGGCAGCCCCCGTCGCCTCAGGCTTCAGACCGAAGATCATCCTTGATTCCAGACACCAGTGCAACCCTGGGAAACAATAAGGTGGTTTGTGCAAAAGCCCCGAGTCTGTGGAGCAGCGGGGGCAGCTGGAGGCTTGTTCAGAGCCCTGGAGAGTCGACGTGTGGGAGAGAAAGTCAGGGAGGAAGAAGGGGCGAGCGCGGTTTAAATCATAATAACTTCATAAAACAGAGTTTTCTTGTAATATTCTTTGGTAATGTTGAGCTGAAAATAGATTTACAATCAAAATGGGCTTAATCTGATATTAAAGAATTCTCCTAAAATCCCCCAACCAATTGAGATTTCTCCCCCTTTGGTTTGTTTTGCATTAGCTCCTCCAAGAGGCTGAGAATGTAAAGAAAGATATTGACATTAATTAGAGGGGATTTCATGTTGCTTAGTGGGGCCTTTACAGCTCTGGCTCACCTATTGCCGCAGCCCTCCTGGTTAACCCATTCGGGCCTGGCTGCCCAAGGGACACGTCTGTCCTGAGGGCAGCAGACAGCCTGACACGGGGCCTTGGGCAGCCCCACACCGGTGCCGGCGCTCACACTTCTGAGTCTGGTCCCGTGCGTGCCAGAGGCTCGCAGAGCAGTCCTCCCCCGGGAGCACCTGTACACACACCCTGCCCCTCCCGCTCTGGCCCAATCACGGGTCCTCAGTGGGAGGCCAGCAGGCGTGAGCAGGCTCCCCTGGGGCTCACCCCTTTCTGGACTTCAAGAGGAGGCTGGGGCATCTTCTCTAAGGTCGTAAAAGAGCATAACCTGGGCTTGTCTTTCTGTCCTAATAAAGGGCCTTCCATAGAGGGGCAGCAAATCTATTTCACAGCACATTCATTACTTCAGTTGATGAGGGCTAATAAAAATTCTTAATTAAAAATGATTGCATTAATGATAATATCATAATCAGAACCATAATTCCTATTTTCACTATAAAATCACTCGATTTTGAAACAAATCACCAGCCGGCTCTCACTTGGCTTCCTATTGACAGAATTCATGAAACAGGAAGGAGAATGTTTTAAAGGGAACTCCAGGCTGTGCACCTTTTCTTCAGGACCAGCGTGGATTTGGACGCGCCGCGGGTCATGGCACACAGCACCCCAGCACCACGCGGCACCAGGGGGCCCAGGACTTTGGGGCTTGGTGGATTCCACGCTCACTCACCAGGGATGCAGGGTGCTTTCCATGCCCCTCTGTGCCCTCCCAATCTGAGTATGCCACTGGACGCAGACAATCAATCACAGTGACTCGGGGCATAGGGCCGTGGACGGAGACTGGAAAGCCTCATGTTTTCCAGGGTGTTCTAGCTCCCACGGCCTTAGCCTGTGCATTTCCTCAGGGGATGGAGGAGAGACTTCATTAGAGCAGCAGAAAAGAGAGACCCAACCAGGACGGCTGGTGGCCCAGATGTCCTGTCACCAAGCCCACGTGTGGCTTGGAGAGGGACCCTGCCGTGCAGACTTGTGATCTTAAGGGCTCTCTCAGCCCTGCAGATCCAAAGCCACATGCCTGGCGCCTGCTCCAGTGGCTTTCCAAGTAAATCATGACTTCAGATGAGTGTCACACATGATTGATGAGTTGGGAAAGTGAAAGGCGAAGAGGAGATGAATGACAGGCTGAATATACCAGGCACAATGTTGAATTTTTTTTAACTCTAAGGATTTCATGTAAATCTGTCTTGCTATAGAGGTTTATGAATAAACTCAGGGCCAAATTCTTAGTCATTCAAACGTTTGGAGTTTTCAAATTGCACACTGCCTGATGCCATGGAGGGCCTCTGAGAGGACGCTGGGAGCGGCTGGACTCTTGGCTCCCACAAGCCCGTCCATTACGTTTGGCAGGTGACAGTGGAGGACAGTGTGCTACGTGTGGCTCTGGGAGCAGCGCTGCCTCCCAGAGGACCTGTGGGCGGAGTAGAGGGCAGGAACCCAGCCCTGGAGAGCAGGTTGGCCCAGCCTCGTGGGCCTCGGCAGAGGACCTCAGGCTGCACAAGCAGGTGATGCCCCAGACACATGTCACCCCGGGTCTGTGACCTTGACCTTGCTTAGAAAAAGGGTCTTGACAGGTTGAATTAAGTTTAAAATCCTCACATAAACTCTTCCTGAACACAGTGGCAGAGGCCTTTATAAGAAGAGGGGGGACAAAGGAGAGAGGAAGGTCACATGTAGACTGAGGCAGACGCTGGCCGGCTGAAAGCCAAGGGACGCCAAGGCTGCTGCAGCCACCAGCAGGTAGGACGGGGCTGGAGCAGAGCCTCCTGCAGGGCGGCCAGAGGCACCAGCCCTGACCCACCTTGATTCCTGCAGGCTCCTGCGTGGCCAGGAAGCCACTGCTGCGGACGGACGGGGTTCTGGCCACTCTGTCTCCATGGAAATTTTAAGTTCATGCTTCTTCCTGGAGGTTCCTGATATCGTTAGCATGTCTGAACCGAGGGTTCGCTTTAGCAGGTAGAGACTCTGTTCCGTGGCCCATGAACAGCACCCTCCACCGCCAGGGCTCCCTCGTGGTTTCTGCCACAAGTCAGGCTCCCCCGCGGAGTCTGCAGCAGGGATTGGATGCACTTGGCTGATAGAGGGATGTGCTTCCAGGGACCTTGACAGGAACAAGGCCGGCGGCTTGGGCAGGGGGAGGCTGAGCAAGGACGACTCTCAGCCCAGGGCTGGTCCAGGGGCATGAGCAGCTCCTCCATGTGGCGCGGCAACTGGGTCTGCACCTGTGTCTTTCAGTCTGTGGCTGAGGAGGGCGCAGAGTGCACAGCCCCTGCAGGAGCCCTGTGTGGGGAGATGGCTAAGATTGCGGCTGACTACGGGCCAAGGAGATGTTTGGGCATTGCCGCCTTCCGTAGTCTCACGGGACTTGGCCCGGGATCTCGCGGGACTTGGCCCGGGATCTCAAGAGACTTGAGTGAGATTGCTGATCGGGTCGGCGCCATTTAGTGTGTTGGTTTTTGGTGGTGTGTGGTGCGTGTTAAAGTCGTTGTTAGAGCCAGAGAGAGAAGTTAGCAAAATAAAAAGCCAGTTTCTTTCCAGTTCGCCTCTGAACTTCTTCCCGCGGCTTTGTTGTTCCAAGCGGCAGTCGCTTCGGACAACAATAAGCCCCAGCCTGCTGGAGAGGGGGCAGGTGGGCTGTGTGCACAGTGGCCAGGAAATGGGACCTTGGATGGGCATTACCAATACCTGCTACAGTGGACCCACAGACGAGGGGTCCTTGGCAAATGTCCCTGTGCCCTCTTGGTCTCTGACCCATGCCAGAACTGTCACCCTAGTTGTCCCATGGCTACTGGGCATTAGTGTCCCTACACAGAGACCAAATTATGGCCAATTCCCTTCTGCACAGTCATTTGACGTCCCTGTGTTGGCATGGATACAGACGATGGCCAAGTTCTCATTCTTGTCATCGCGCAACATTCCAACACGAGACTTCAAGGAACAGTGTGTTCCAGTAGCCTGTCCCCTCGTTCATGCAGGGTCACTGCATGGTGCTGGGAGCGGGGCGTGGAGCACTAAGCAGGGTCAGGGACAGGTGTGAGAAGGGCCAGGCAGACCCCAACACTGTGGGGAAACGGGTGGGTGGCTGCGGGGGTGCTCAAGGAGCACCTGGCTGTCCCATGAGCAGCAGGTGGCCGAGAAGCACGCTGTGCAGGGGCTTACCAGGGGGAGAGGAGCCTGAGATGCCCGTGGTTCTCAACGCCCACATGGCTAGGAGCAGCTCAGCACCCAGGATGGTGCTGGAGAGCAAGGCAAGATGGCATCAGGGAGCCAGGGGCCCAGGAGAGCACTCCGGGAGGGCTTCTGGGACGGCAGCCTCGATGTCCACATTGAAACTTGGAAACTATAGCCAAAAAAAAGTGTGACATCTTCCTAAATATGAAGGCAGGCCAAGGTCAGAACTGGACGTCCTTGTGCAGTGACTCTGGATGAGTTTCTCCCGCTGAATGTGCCTCAGTTGGGACCGCCCCCCAGGTGGCTGTGGAGACTCAGTGGCTGTGTGAAGTGCCCGGCGGTGGCTGGCGCACACTGTGTGCCTGTCACGGTCCTGCCACGCAGAGCCGAGAGCCGTCCTGACAAGGTGCCAGTGCTCAGCGAGTGTGTGCCGGGCAGCAGCCCTGCACTCCGTCCCAACCTTAGGCACATCGCGGCTGTGTCCCTTTTGCTATGACATGACCTTTTCTCCAGCGCAATGGGTTGCTGGCTGCCCCAGGAAGACCTGTCTTGCTCACCCTGGGAGGTTGCAGCTGGGGGTCTGGGACACCTGCCTGCACCCTCACGCCCACCTCCACAAGTGTCCACTTAATCCAGGGAGAGGGGCCAGACGCTGCCACGGGTCAGGGAGTGCCTGTGAAATGACATGATTGGCTCATTGTCCCCAGCACACCTAGCAGGACAGCCACTCGCAGGAGGAGCTACAGGCAGCTGGAGGACGCGAGGTGGCAGGTGTGGACTCCCTTCACACATGTGGGATGAGCTCCGGGAGCAGCACACTGCTCAGGCCCGGGACGCGAGAGGGGCCAGGCCAGGCCCGGGCACTGACGCTGCTGCCCAGAGCCCAGTCCCCCACTGCACGGGGAGTGCGAGCCCTTGGGAGAGGGCAGAGAAGGAGCAAAGGCAGGTTTCAATGCTGCGCTCACGTGGCAGAACTGCGGGTGCTGCCTGGGATGAGGGCCTGTGTTCCTCTCTCTTCCTGCTGTTGGCCATGCCTTTAAACATCAGGCACGAGTTGAGTCTTGCTGCCCACCACCATGGGGTCAGGTAAGAGGAGAGCCATTGCGACGGAGCAAGGGAGGCCGCCACGGGACACTGATTCTTATTCTTTTTTTGATACTGTGGATTGAATACAGAGGCTCTTTACCACTGAGCCACATCGCAGCCCTTTTTTAGGGTTTCCCTAGGTTGCCAAGGCTGGCCTTGGATTTGTGTTCCTCCTGCCTCAGCCTCTGAAGTCTCTGGAATTACAGGCATGCACCACCATGCCCCGTATGTCATGAGAAACGTGACGATTTCCTGTGACTTCTTAGCTTGATTCAAAAACTTGATGCTGCAAGAGCACAGCTATTCCACCAAACAGACAAAACACCATTTTAGATAGCACTTCCATCAAGGGAATTATTCCCCGAAAATTTTTAAAGACATTCTATGATATTCTCATGAAGCATAATATAGCATTAATGATATGTAAGGAAAAACAGGGAGCTGGCTTCGTGGTGACACTGTGACCTCACACAGCACATGCGCATCAACCACTGGGCTCAGAGCAGAGCTGGAACACCCCCGTCCCCCGCCTTGCTCCTGGAGTGATAAGACTCCCTTCTGCTGTCACAGGGGATAGTGACTGCCCAGGGTAGGGCTCTAGTCCAGGTCCAGCAAGTTCTCCAGACCAGCTCTGGGGAAGAAGAGAACAATGTAGAGAGGGAAAGGAGCAGGGACAGGTAGCAGAGGGCAGTGTGGCCACTTGGCTCCTCGTGGCTTCTGGCCTGGAGAAGGAAGGCCGGCTTGGAGGAGGAAGAGCACTTGTCACCAGAAGCGGCCATGATGCCCTTCCTTTCCGTGGAAACTGCCATGGCCTTTCAAGCCTAGTGTTTCAGAAGTTGCTCCAAGGACCCTAGGAGGCAAGAGTGAAGGTTCTAGAATCGCTGTGGCTGTCCCAGCCAGTTCTGAGCTCTTGCTCTCTGAACTCTCTGTGGCCATGGTCCATAACCCCAGAGGTGGGCAGCGGCCCAGGCAGCTGGCAGACTTGCTGGTCCACAGGGCCTTGCCTGCTCCTGGTCAGCCTGCTCCTTCCCATCAGCTGGCTGCGGCTTGGTTGGGAACCACACACGCACTGTTCCTGGAGAAAATGACATCGATGTCCCTGCCCGAGGTCCGTGATTAATGTGCCGCAGGGGTTTCTACTGCAGAAGCCGTGCCCGGCCTGGCTGTCAGGGAAGCCAGAGCACCAGAGAGGGAGAAGACTCTCCTTCCAGGAGACCCGGGAGCCAGGAGCAGACATCCCACGAGACACACGGCCAGTTTACCTGTTCAAGGCCACCCCGGGCATCTTGACGTCACCGGCAGGCATCTGGGGACTCAGCCAAATGCCCTCTGTGGTCCAGGCAATGTGCGGGGCCTCATCCATGACAACACCCAGAGAGCTGAGAGACGCAGCTGCAGGCCTCCTGCGGGTAGGTGTGTGGACAGTGGGGACAGCAGGCAGGCAGGGGACAGGTTCAGAGCCGGAGAGTGAGGAGGCGGAAGCAGAGCCTCCTAGGGCCGGCGGCCAGCCTGCTCCTGGGAGAGTCTGGAGACACCAGGCCTCGCTCACACAGGACGCGTGCTATTTCATGCTGGTGGGCCGAGAGCTCCTCCGCCTCGCGTGGGCTCCGTTAGTGTTGGCTGAGTGTGAGAACTGGTGTGAATAAACAGACAAGAACCAGTAATAGAGCCCAAGGAATTCAGACTTTCCGAAGGTAGCCACGGGCACAGGATATTGCCTTGGTGAGCTCTAAAATGCCCAACTCGCCCCTGCAAGTGCTGCTCAGCCTAGCAGGAAAGCACCGACCACCTGTTACAGGCAACGTCGCGAGCCATGGCTAGGGTGCCTTCGAGATGCCTGGGAGGAGGTCTTGGGCAGAGGAACATGCCCTCTGGTTGAGAACTAAGGCGTCAGCGCTGCCCCATCTTGCCCTAAGTTGCTGGTTGAGGATGACCAAGTATGGCCAGCCCCCGGAGTGCAGCAAGACAGGATGGGCACCAAGGCCTGGGCAGAGAGGGGTTCCTGCGTCCCTCCCATCAGTGCTGGGGCCCCAGACACTGAGCCCAGGATCTGGGAGCTACCCAGCTGTGTGGCCCAAGCAGCAGAGAGGGTGGAAGGTCGGGTGGCGTTGGGGTCTCCCAAAGTCCTGAAGGACGGCTTTTCCTAAAATTCAGATTACACTTCAAACAGGACGTCCTCAAGCAGTCAACGCCACCCCAGGCCAGAACCTTGTCCCCTTTCCAGACCCCCAGATTCCTGAGGAAAGTTCTCCATATCACTCCCAACTTGAATTAGATCCAGATTCTTATTCAGATGTTTGTGTTGTTAGAAAAAGAGGAAGCACCTGACTCAGCCGTGCTCTCTGGGTCCTGCTGTCCAGGGACAGGGGTTCTCATGCTAGGACTAGTGCAGCAGCCCCTAGGTGCGAGTGAATTGGGCCACAGATGCCTCGTGAGGTTGAGGATGAAGAAGGCACACTATGTGCCTCTTGGTGCTAGTTTGGGCAAGAACTGGACTGTCCCTAAATCTTCTTAGAAGGCTGAAGCCAGCAGAGGTGCCCCTACGCATGTTTGCACAGAGATCTTTTGATACACTCCTTTTTCTGGAAGTTGGGCGGGAGATGCCTGCTCAGCTGGGGGCCGGGGTCTTCTCCTCCCAGCCCACGGCTGCACTCACTTGTTCATTCCATCTGCTGGTCCTGCAGGTCTTGCCCATCCAGGGATCCCCAGGCTTGCAGGGATGCGTGGCTCCTGGCCTTCCGGGGAGGGTTGGAACTCTCCCTAGGGAACCTCACACCAGGACACACCGCCCGCCAGGCCTGCCCGCCACCCCCTGGACAGCGGGCCCCAGTCAGGGTTTCTTCTTGAGACAGCCCTTCCCTTTCTGGAGACATCAGCAGGCCTGGTCCCTACTCTTGCCTTCTCCGGGAAAAGCATCACAGGAGGCGGGGAGCCCACGACCCTCACCGGGGACACCTCCCTAAGGAGAACTCGGGGTACCGGCATGTCCTTGAGTGTGGCACCCAGCTGTGTGGGTCTCCGGGTGAGTGGAGGCAGGTGGACCGTGGCCATCCTCCCATCTGAGCCTGCTGCTCTGCAGGTTCAAACGCCCAGGGGCCGGCGCTGGGCACGGGCGCGGGCACCGGCTTGCGCAGCGCGCGGAGCTGCCTGGCGCGTGGAGGAGCCGCCGCAGCCCCCGGTGGCTGAGGATGCTGTCGCATTCCCCGTGATGAGCGAGAGAGAGGCGCGGAGGAGCGCGCGGACACAATGGCTGTTTTCTCAGGATTCCGAGACTGAATTAATTGTGCACACCTTGAGGAAAGCGTGGGGAGACGGTGACAGCACTCCCTTTAAAGTCATCTTGTTAAGGGAGCAGCGTCCTGGCCTCGCTCTCGAAGGGAGGCCCACTCTGCCTTATCAAACACGAGGTGCTTGCCGGATGCAACAGGTCGCCCCCTCCAGAGCTGTGTTCTCACATCCGCGCACCCCCTGTAGGCTTTGAAATCAGTGTTCAAAGTGGACTTTCTGAATTCATGAAAACCCACAGGTCTGTAATCCATCTCTAATGGAAGTCAAACATGACACCAGCCAGATGAAACGCGGTGGCCTCCCCCTCTGTTCACAGTAGGTGTCTGCGGATGATAAATATTTTATTTTACTACAAAAACAAATAACTAAACATACCCCCTGTGTTTGTTCTGAACTCGACGGTAGCTTTTGTGAGTTTACGGTATTTCAAAGCCGAGCGAGGAAACCGTAGTGTCACGTCGACAACTGGGTGCGCGTTCAAAGGGAAGCCAAAGCGCTTTCATTCTCTACAAACCGCGCATTACAGGGACGCCAGCCAGTGCCCTCTGCCGGGGGACGCGTTGGCACTCCTCTTCAAGCCCTGCTTGGGGAGGGGACTGTCCCCACAAAAATAGGCCCAGGACAGCGGGGGTTGCAACTAGCCGTCTTCAGACCCAAGAGGTTCCGGAGGACCCTGCGCAACCAGCCTTCCTGGGCTCCACTGACCCTTGGCCGAGGGAGTGCTGTGTGGCCGCCCCTTCCACTGCCCGAGCCCGGGCGGGAGCCTGGGGTCCTGGAGGGAGGGCAGCTTCCAAGGAGAAGTCCAAGGCAAGCCTCCCCATCCATCCCCCGCTAGTCAAGAAAAGTCTTGCGGCTACTGTCCAGGGGCTTCTAGAAGGAATCACTATGCGCAGAATCTCTGAATCGCATCAGAGTCTCGGAATTGTGTAGGCAGCACAGGGAAGGAGGTGAGCCCCACGGGGCGTCCATCTAGTTGAGCAGCTTGGTTCCATCACGGCACAGTCCCATGCCAGGTGTCTGGGTTGGTGGCGGCACTAACAATTCTTCTGATGTATTATGGGACATTCTGTTCTCTTTGGTCACATTGCTGCGACTAAAGAATGGAGGGAAGATTCCAACATGACAAAGTCCCCAGGGCATTTGTGTAAACTAGTGACTAGTTGGAGCACTGCCCCAGGAACTCAAGGTGGTGGCCACCAGTCAGGCATGGCTGTGGTCTCCTCCCAAGGAAATAGCTGGTGATGGTGTTGTGCTACTTAGGTTTCATTCTAGACTGCACACTACTCTCTTCTTCTTCTTCTTCTTCTTCTTCTTCTTCTTCTTCTTCTTCTTCTTCTTCTTCTTCTTCAAGCATATAGATCTGTCTGAATTCTCACCGAAGTGCACCAACAGTGAACTGGGATCTTGGTACCTGGTTGTAACATCCACTTTACATCTGTGATGGTATGTGTCAACCTGTGCAGTGTTTTTGGATGTGTCTGCCATTTATTTTGGTGAACACTGAGTCAAGACAATTGCCTCTAGAATGTGGGTGGGCCTTATCCAATCAGTTGAAGGGTCACATAGTGCAAAAGACCAGCCTCCCCAGGCAAGAGAAAATTCTTTATCAGAACTGCCTTCAACTGAAACTGCCGTTGCTGTCAGCTGCCTGGGCTTTTCAGCTGTCCACCATCACTGCCTCCATGATTGTGGGAACCAGTTTCTTACAATGAATAAATAAGTAAATATGTACCTCCTATTGGCTCTGCTTTTTCTGAGAACCCTGAATAACCCAATCTCTTAGCCAAACTCAAAAGGAGCAAAATGAAATCCAATGAAGAAAACAGCAGTGATGTCACTAGACAGCTTGCCGTTGGGGTAAGTGTAATTTCACCGTAAGGTCCAGCATGCTAAGAGAAAGTTGCGTATTTGAACTTGACAGGGTTGTTTCAACACTGCCCTCCAGCCTCCCTCAAGGATAAGACCCATCATAGAGCTCACACTTTGGATCCGTTGCCACCAGTCCTGACTGCCATCAGGAATCTTGGAAGTCTCTTCATGAGAAAAAAAAAGCCGTTCTGGTTCTTCCAAGGGCAAGGACACCAGACGTCCCTGTGCTGTCCCAGCAGCTCCTGGTGCTGGGGCTCGAACCTGGTGGTTGTCCACAGAACGCGTGTGTTAACACGTCCCTCTCCTCTGGGTCCCCAGGGTCTCCTCCCAGTGCACCTGCTGCCTCAAGTGGTTGACCTTCCATGTGGGGAGTGGGTCTCACGCCCAGGATCCCCCCTTCATCCTTCCCAACCGCGGGCCGAGCTGGGGTCGCGCCGTGGGATCTGCGGCCTGGGTGCGGCCACTTGCCGGGGAGATGGTGCATGTGTGCTCCTCCAGGGTGCGCCTTGCTGCCGGGCCCCTGGCTGGTCCACCCTGTTCCCTGCAAGTGGAGCTGCTGTGCCCTCTCCTCTCTCGTCCCCAGCTCTGGCCGCTGCCACTCCCTCCCATTGTCCCTCTGGGCCCAAGGGTGGGAAGAGCTCCGATGTGGGGAGCCTGGCGATATCCCTGGTGGTTTCCAGTCCCCCCACACTCACCCTTGTAATTAGATCGCACGTAAATAAGCGCTCTTGAATTCCTGGCGAGTGAGCCATCTGTTCCCTGCTGGGACCTTGGAGAATTCCCAGTGGGTTCTGTTCTGTTTTGTTTTCATGTATGAGGGATTTTTTGTTTGTTTGTTTGTTTGTTGTCTTCAGCAGAGAATTTCTCGGGTTGAGACATTAGTAGCTGAAGCTCTGCATCCCAACCTGAGGAGGCCGGCCACCCTGTGTGGCGAGCAGAAAGGTCTCAGCACCGAGAGGGACGATGCTCTCGTGAGGTAGTGGCTGGACAGGGGCCTCGGTGCAAAAAGCCAGGAAAGATCCAGGGGCTGCCGGCTGGCCCCGATCTGCTTGCAGTGACCAGCCACTGCGTGTCCCCAGCAGCACCCAGCCTTGCAGGGTCCCAGCGCTGGACAACTGAGCAAAGAGATCCAAGTCCTGTCATGGACAGGCACACGTACCTGCAGCAGAAATGCGTTGTTAGCAGGTGACTCTTGAGAGCCAAAGGCGAGAAAGAGACAACGGAAGATGTCCGTGATCTTAGAGCAGTTTACATCTTTCTGCATTAAAAGTCTCAAAGATACACGTAGGCCCAGGATCATGGTCAGTGAAGAACTGGGACCGGGACAGTGGAGGCGGTGGGCCAGTGACGGGCCCAGATGTCACCCTCGGCAGGAAGTCTCTGAGTGCCTCCGCCAGGTCTGTGGAAGGCAGCGACTTGGCGGCTGGAGGCTCGTGGCCCACACCACGCCTCACCCAGCCTGGGCAGCCATCTTGGCCACGTGGTCCAGGAAAACCGCTCCCTTCACACGCCCCGTCTCTGCAGGCCACGCCGGCCCCTTGCTCCCCTTCTTCCTACCGTCCCCTCTGCCCACTCTGGCCCCGCCTTCTTTGCTGTGGCTTCATGCTCGTTGCCTGTGGCTCAGAACCACACCAAAGCTGCCAACAGAAGCAAACCTCGAGGCGCACACAGGGACCCACAGGCGCACATAGGCGTGTGTGCTTCCTGGGGCTGCTGTGACAGATCACAGCACACTGGGTGACTTAAAACAGCAGAACTGTATTCTCTCGAGTTCTGGAAGTCAGAAGTGTGAAATCAGCATCATTTTTTCCAAAATCAGGGTAGGGCCAGGCCGTGCTGGCCTGGAGACTCCGGGAGAATCAAGGCCGCCTCTTCCAGCTCGGGGGCTGCCGGCATTGCTTGATCTGTGGCCCGTCACTCCCATCTCTGCCTGGGAGGTCACGTGGCCTCCCTTGCCCCCGCTCATGGTGACCCTTGTGATTGCATTTGGGATCCCTGCAGATCATCTGGGGCAGACCTTTTACCTCTGATCCTTACCCTGATCCCATGTGCCAAGTCTTGGCCACGTAGAGCCACTCACAGCTTCTGGAGCTAGGACCTGACATCTTTAAGGAAGCCGCCACTCACCCACCATAGCGGCAGACTGTCCAAGGACCATCTGGCGGGCTCGGGGCTGCATCACAGTGCTGGCCACCCCTCAGACAGGCCCCTGCAGGGCTGGGTGCAGCCCTCACAGAGCATGAATCTTTTAGAATACTGTGCCCATAGACGGCACTTAATTTCACAGCGCTATCTCACACGCGCGTGCGCGGTACACAGAGTGTGTGTGTGGACGAGGCTTCTCCAGCTGGACCTCAGCTCCCTGGCCACGGGAGCCAGGCTCGGCCGCTCTGCTGCCCTCCCCACGCCCAGGTGGGGGACACTGCAAATCTCTGTGTGAACTTGGCAAAGCTCCCTGTGGTCCTTGGTCTTCCCGTGCCGTATCTCTCTCTCACCCACTGGGCAAATGCCGACTGCGCCAGGCCGCGGTGGTGGCTGCAGACCACTTCCCTCTTCCTGCTGGAGGCGGACAGTCCAAACACCATGCAGGGGCTCGGGGCTCCATCACAGTGCTGTCCACCCCTCAGATGGGCCCCTGCGGGGCTGGGTGCTGCCCTGACGGAGGGTCCTGCTCTCCTACAGGACAGGGGGCCGGGGCTCTGCGTTTCTGAAGACAGGCCAGGCTGCTGCCCACCTGGGGCAGGCTCACTGTCACTAGCTCTTTCTGCCCGAGTCCCCAGTCCTGAGGGGAGCCACTGCCACGCGTGGGTGGTGTGGAGCCGGACACCCCACGGGTCCCAGAGCTGGGAGGAGACGTGGAGAGGAGCTGAGGCCTGGGCAGCTGTCTTCCCGGGGTGGCTCTGAGGTTTGGGCGCTGCTCCCACCTTGCCCAGCTACGGATGTGCTCTCCCCCCACCCCCAGAGGGTCCCATGGTGGCCCCCAAAGAGACTTCCACAGCCACTCCCCGGACCCTGTGTGGCACGTGGAAAGGGACAGTGTGGGACAGAGGATCTTCACTGGGACTTTGCAGGGCCGTCAGTGGTGAGTGGACTTTGTGGAGGTCTCCCCTGGATGCTGGAAAATGCCTCTCCCTGTGACGGCCAGAGGCCTGATGGGCAGAGGCAGCTGCAGGCCTGGCTCCGCACAGACACGCCGCCCACCGCCCAGCTCCCGGCAGCTGCCTCGGGGGAGCCCACCGTGGCCTGCAGTCCACAAGCGTCAAGCCCAAAGCCCTGGGCCCAGAGTCCGCTGGAGAAGACGACTTGAACAGCCTGTGGCCCTCGGGGATTCCAAGCATGGGTCTGTCCCTCCGGGAAGGGTCCTTGGGCCCCGGCTGGACCTGGCCTGCGCCTGGCCCCCTGGCCTGCACTCGGACTCGCTCCTCGTCAGGTCTGGCTGGCTCGCAGGTCCTTCCTCCCCTCTGGCCTTCCCGGCCAGCCTGTGGGCGCCGCGTGTTGGACAAGACCCCGAGTGCTCCTTTAATGCAGTTTGGGGAACTTTTTTTATGTGTTCTAGTGGTTTATATCATCATTCGTACTGTACTAAAATTTACATGCCCTTTTCTAAAAAAAAAAATATTGTCATGTAAATTTTTGTAAGCTCTAGGTTTATTTTATGACCCATAAACTTAGACAATATATTAAAATCTTGGAAGAATTTAATATCAGCAGCAGATTATCCTTAAGAAAAAAAAAAAAAAAAACACCCACACCTAATTCTTGGGTATTATGGAGACAGAGGCATATCAAGTATGTTAAAAGGTTTAATAGCTGTTAGTAAATTTTACTGCTGCTGTCAATAACTCCATAATATATTGGGCCAGTTAATAGGTCAATGGAACATATTTATATCTTGCTATAAACTGTTTACCCAAGAACAAACTAATTTTCTAATGATAATGAAACATGGAGTCAATAAATATTAATTTTAGCATTTCTAATTTAAATGCAACTTTTCACATGTGCTATAAACGCTGGGTGAGCAGCAGTAGCACTCACATTATTGGTTTTGCGTACCAAGGGCAAACATGTTAAAAACTGAGATTTAGCCTATAAAGCAATGTCGGCAAGTGAGACAACCTTCAAGGTGTGGGATTCTTTATTTTGTTAACAAAGTTATAATAATGATTAGGATTGCCATTTGAAATATTTGTACAACCACTATATGACGTTTTCATGTACCTTTTAAAAATAAGAATATTTCAAAAATTATTTTTGATACTTCATGGTGGGTTTTTATATTGGATATGTTTTGGGTTCACAGGCTACTTAGTTTCTTCAGATTCTTCTCTTGGTTTCCCAAGAGTTCAGTTAAGTTTTACAGTTGAACTGAATGAGCCCATTAACTATCTCTCACGTCAAGCTTGGGTGTGTTCCTTGTGCAAAGAACAACGACGCAGATCAATTGTGCTCCCGAAACATTGGAGGCATTAGGAAATGAACTGTTCACGCCAAGGTGTCTGGTGCAGCAGTGACACTTGGAAGGTGCATATTTCTAAGATCGTTTCATCCCAGGTGTCTCCTGAAGAAAGGTGTGCACACATATAGGTGAAAATACATAGGGACCTTTAGTCCTGTTCTTGTTTTTTTTTTTTTTTTTCTTTTTTTTTTTTTGATAAACAGTGCTCACCAGTATTTATTTTTTTTTTATTTTTTTTTTAAATTTATTTTTTATTCTAAGTTGTTAGAAATGACAGCAGAATGTACTACATTTCATATTATACTTGTAGAGCACATTTTTACATATCTCTGGTTGTATACAAAGTATATTCACACCATTCATGACTTCACACATGCACTTAGGGTAATGATATCCATCTCATTCTACCATCTTTTTTTTTTTCTTGACCCTTTTGCCCCTCCCTTTTCCTCCTTCCCCATTGGCCATTCTAGTGTTCCTCTAATCCTCCTATGCTCCCCGTCCCAAACCCACTGTGAATCAGCCTCCTTATATCAGTGAAAACATTCAGCATTTGGCTTTTGGGGATTGGCTAACTTCACTTAGCATTATATTATCCAACTCCATCCATTTACCTGCAAATGCCATGATTTTATTCTCTCTTATTGTTGAGTAATACTCCATTGTGTATATATACCACATTTTCTTTATCCATTCATCTACTGAAGGGCATCTGGGTTGGTTCCACAGTTTAGCTATTGTGAATTGTGCTGCTATAAACGTTGATGTGGCTGTGTCCCTGTAGTTATGCTGTTTTTAAGACCTTTGGGTAAAGACCAAGGAGTGGGATAGCTGGGTCATAAGGTGGATCCAAAAAAAAAAAAAAAAAATCTCACCAATATTTATTATAAAGTAAATGTGAATCAGAACCCTAATGAGATTTACTTCACATTTGCTGGGATGGCCATCATCAAAACATGGATACTATCAAGTATTGACAAAAATACAGAGAAATCGGGACCCTTGCACATTGCTAGTGAAAATGTAAAATAGTGAGGTGGTTCCGGGACATGGTTTAGCAGTTCTGCACAAAGTTAAACACAGCTTTACCCTGACACCACAATTCCATCCCTAGGTTTATACACGAGAGAATAGAAGGCATATATCCACTGAAAACTGGTACCTGAATGTTTATAGCGACGTTATTCAAAATAGCCCCAAAAGTGAAAGCAACGCAAATGTGGATCAACTGATGAGCTCATGAACAGAAAGGTCATATTCACACATTGGAATATTATTCAGTCACAAAAAGGATTGACATGCTGATACATGCCAAAAGTCATGTCTTTGTGTCAAGTCGAGGAGACACGGGGCAGTGCGCCCTGGCAGACAGATGTGTAAGGCTCTCTCTCTGCCTGGCACTTGTTCCCCCTCCTCCCTCCTGTCCCCCCACCCATCCACCCCCTGCTCACATCACTGGGTTGCCATTGCACTGAGCCCCTCGTGCGGGCATCCACTTCTTGTTTATTCTCCCAGCATCCCTGCTGTTGAATGGTGTCCCCAGGTCACACACTGAAGCCCAGCCCCCAGAATAGGACCATATTTGTGAGGACACTGGAAGGACCTGGCCCTCCACACAGTAGGGAGAGAGGGCGACACTTAGATCTGGGTCCTGCAGCCCCCAGAACCACAAGAGGCAAATTTCTGTTGCATCCTGAGGCTCCGACAGAGCTGGCCCGCTGGCCAAGCCACGAGGCCTGGTTTTCCATACTGAAATGGGGGCACCCTCATTTTGAGGGTGTAAAAGGAACATAAACCAAAAACCTTCCACACCGAAGCCAGGTTTCTCAGCCCCGGGACTTCGACATCCGGAGTCGAGAGATTCCCTGGGAGGGGCTGTCCTGTGCGTGCGTTGCGGGGTGACCAGGACGTCTGCCTCCACCTGCTCAATGCAGTCGCAGTTTCCAGTGGACACAGAGAACGTGTCTCCACCACTGCCCCGGGTCCCCTGGCTGGGGTGTGGAAGAGCTGGTGACAGGCACACACTGCGGGCGAGTGTCCATGAGCTGCGTTATCTGCATACGTGCCGTAAAGAAGGGCAAGTGGAGGGGCCTCCGCAATCCCCAGGCCACCTAGTTGAGGTTGCAGGCCCGGCAGGAAGGGCTTTGTCTGTGGCCCTGGGCATTGGTGGCAGAGCCGCCACCAAGATGTAGCTTCAGGCTTCTCCCTGTGCGTGACTCCCCCCAAGGGGGTTGACTCCCTCTGCTCTGACTCCCTCTGCTCTGGGGAGGACGAGGGGTGAGGGGGCTGGTGACAGTGCAGCCACTAAGACATGTTTGCAGACATCTGGGCAGGCAGCATGTCCCCAGGACTCACCCACACCAGGAGGCCTGTGATGACCTTGGTCTCTGCTGGCCTGCTTCCTGAAGGCCACTGGAATCTTCTAGTGTCTCTTTTATGCTTAAACTGACACAATTCCCCCCATTAATGTGGTATATTAAATATTAGGCTTTAATAATCCACTATTTTATTAATATATTTTAATATTTAATGCTAACATTTTATGTGGCATTCTTAGTCATACTAATCTAGTAAATTTTGCTAATAAAATTGATTTTTTTTCCCTATTTCTACCTTTTGAATAGTAAAGGTTATTGGAGAATAAAAATAATTAGATTTCTTTAGGGTAAATGATGGGGGAAGAATTTATTTCCCTGAAAATGCTTTTTCCTTTCCCTCTCTCCTAATTTCCTGTCTCCTGTAGGAATCACATGTGGTCAAAACTTGACCCTGAAATGCAAGTGGGTGTGGACCTGCCTCGTGTTTCCTTGACCATTTTTAGAGCTTTAGAATTGGAAAAGCCATCTGGGAAATCTAATGATTGCTTAGGCTTGTGCACAAGAGAAGAGAGTCCCAGCACCTCACGAGCAGGGCCACCTGTGCTGAGGAGCCACGGCCCTCCTCACACAGAGTGGTTGTGGGGCTGGAACCCCGTGGAGCTGCCCTGGGAGTCAGCAACTCTGACCTGCATGGGGCACCGAGCCGCCCTCCTCCCTTCCTCCAGGGCTTGATGAGCCTCCCTCTGAGCCCTTCCTGGAAGCCTTCCCAGCGGGACAGGCTACCAGGGGGCAGGGGCGCAGGGGGGCAGGGGACCAGGGGTGGAGGCAGGAGACCTGGCCAGGGCGCAGGATTGCGTGTGGCCGCAGCTGGTCCCCAGGCCCACCCCTCTCCTGTGCCGAGCGGCTCAGGACCCTCCCAGGTCTGAATTCCGCCTGGGTCTACCTGCACCACAGAACGCACAGGATCTGAAAGCTCCCTCTCCTGCCCCCTTCAAAACTAGCCTTCCCTGGGGACCTCCCCCTTCTGTGGACTTGAAAGCAGTCCACCTTCAGGGAATGGTTGGCCTTGGCACTCTGAGGCCGTCACATCTCAGAGGGGCCATGGATGGCAAAGTCCCTTCTGGGGCACACTCTGCCCACCTCGTACAGGACAGCCTGAATCTCCAGGGATGGAAAGGACAGGCCGGCTGCAGGCACAGAATATTTCCCTGTTTCAACTGTCCTTAGCATGCAATCTATGTGCGTGTGCGAGGCTCTGCACCCCTGGCCCCCTCCGCCTTCCCCCAGGGCCACTCCCAGTCACCCTGCTGCTCCCTGTGGCTGTGGGAGCCTGGATTTCTGCCTCTTCAAAGACCAGGTCTCCAAGTCTTTCCTTTCTGCCTGGAATGTTCTATTTCCCTCTCCCACCCCACTTTGCTTCCTTACTTGAAATTTGGTTTTGTTTTAAATTAATGAACCATGGAAGAAGAGGACATGTCAGCTATTACCGAAATACCCAGGGTTAACACTTAGTAGCTCTACTTCAGGTCCTTGTGAATTGCACATGTTTTTTTGTATTGTTTTCTTAAAGTTTCATAATTAAATATTCAGAGCTGCCTTCTGCGAAGCAAATGAGGCTCCAGCCTGCAGGCCCTGACCTGCACTCCTTCCGGCACTGGATTCTGACCCCCTCTCCGAGGCCACACAAGCTGTGGTCTTCAGGCCCTGGAACCCGGATCTGCCCTGTGCACATTATCCATGAGTTTCCCACGGTATTAAAAGCTCTCTGCGAGAGGATTCTGGGGTCTGCAAAGTCAGCTTTTGGGGATGAATTGGTTTGCTCCTTGGGTGTGGGATCTTCGACAGGCCAACATTTTGCTATTACAAATAACACAGCAAGCAGCATGTTCAGGCATTAATCCCTGTCGCTGTTTTTTGTGGTTTCCTTGGAATATTCTTCAGGAGGAGGATGGCTGGAAAGAAGAGAAGAAATGAATGGGTGGCTCTTGGGATTCATTGGCAATCCTTGCCCGTAAAGGAGATGGCAGCAGCAAAGTGAGGGCTCTGCCCAACTGCACCTTTGCCAGTACTTTAAAAACAGCATCTTTAAATTCCTGTCCACGTGACGAGTGCTGAAGGGAAACTCTTCTTTTAACCTTTAATTATTTCATGACTTGCAAGTTTGGGCCAGTGAATCAGGCCTATCTCTTTGTGTCTGCCTTTTGGTGAGATTCCTGGTTACCTCCTGGGTCTCAGAGTATTTTTAAATGAACACATAGGCATTTTTGTGCATTAAAGATGCTAGTCCTGGTGTCTCCTACCTGTATGAAGTACAATTCCCCCAATTGATGCGTGCTTTTTAGTTGTTCACATTGAAGTTTTGGACATCATGAATTCTCTGATCTCAGAAGTCTTGAAAGCCTGTGTGGCTGTCATGCTGATGTCCTGTGTTGTCTTCTTTTGCTGTTGTTTACTGAGAAAGCTCTCCTGCTTCCAAAGGCTAAATCATATACTGTTCATTTTTTTTTTTTAAATTTAGCTTACTATTGTGTCTTGTGTTGCTTTTGCATAGGACATGAAGGAGTACTAGGGTACAATACTCTTTTTTATTGAGCTAGCCAGTTGCCTGTCCCTCCTGGGCTGGCAGACTCTTTCGTCCACCTTAAGAGCTTGCACACCTAAGGCACGGCTGCAGAAGGACCCTTTCCTTCCCACTGTCGGGCCCTCTGCTCCTGGACTCCGTTTTCCTTATTGCAGATTTATTATGCACATTAATATATGGGAAGGCAAGAGCTTACTCATTACTCTCATTCCGGCAAACTTATTCTTTTCTAAAATTTCTCATTTTCTCAAAACATTTTATTATGAAGTATAATGCATACATTAACAATTTATGAACTGTCCGTGTAGAATTTGACAAATTATTAAAAATGGACACCCATGTAAATACCATGCAGGTCAAGAAATGAAACACTGGTGTCCCCAAGAGGCCCCTCCTCCGAGTCACAGGACCTACACCCAGTTCCCCGCAGGACCACTGAGTCTGGAGAGCCACGCCCTGCTTTTCTTTATTATCTTTATCTAAGGATGCATCCTGAAATACTGGAATGTAAATGGATCTATATATAAATGAACTTCACACAAAAGCACTGAAGTGTCATTTTGCATCTGACCTCTTTTGTGTGCTGTTCCACTTTTAAACTCTTTTTTTTTTTTTTTTTTTTTTAACTTTTGCGTATTGCTGTGTGACTGTGGTTCAGTCCCTCTCCTCCCTGTGAAACAGCCCATGGGATTAACGTCCTTCCCCGTGTGTGTTGGTCCTGCGGTTGCTGCATTTGGGGCTCTCGTGACTGGTGCTGCTGAGGGTTCTTGCACACGTCTTTCAGGCACTAGCGCATACACGATTCCATGCGTGTGCACCAGCCTCCACTCACCAGGCCTCAGAGCTGATGCATATGCTCCGTACTGATAGATAATGCCAAATGGTTTTCAGTGGGTCCAACGCATTTACATTCCCACCAGCAGGCTATCAAAACTACTGCTTGGTGTTGGTGAACCTTTCCGTTTCAGCCTTTGGGTGGCATGACACAGCATCTCATGGGGCTCAAGTCTGCATTTCCCTGATGACTAATAACGCGAAACACCTCTTCACGTGTCTACCGGCTATTTGGATTCTGTCCTTTGTGAAGTATCTGTTCGTGTCTTTTGCCCATTTTTAAGTGGGTTGCCTGTCCTTTTGTGTGTAGTTTTAGATATCCCAGGTTGGAGCCTTTGGTTGGTAAGTAAATTGCAAATATCTTTTCCCATCTGTGCATATCCTTTCCTATTCCTGATGATCTCTGCTGATGAAAATTAAGGAATGCATAGGTCTCACAGGAGACCTATGATTTTTTTTTTTTTTTTTTTTTTTTTTTGCTCTGATTTTTAAGGCACTAAGTATATCTGAGAAATCCTTTACATATCCCATTTAGGAAAACTTTTTCTACCCCAAAGTCATGGAAATGTTTATTTACAATGTCTTCTGAACACTGTGATATTTTGCCTTTCATGTTTACATATATAATCCCTTGAGCTAGAATTTTGTATTGAGGATGAGGTAATGATCCAGTTTCATTTTTTCTTTCATGGGGCCCAAGTTTCCCAGCCTGCCTTGGAAAGCCCATCCTTGCTTGCATTTTTGCAGTTATCTGTGCTGTAAGCCAGTTGCCACAGATGCCTACATGGCTTCAGATATTGTAATCCAGTCCTTGGTATATTGGCATATCACTTTGCTAAAACCCGCTGTCCTCATCGATATCAAACTATAACAGGCTCTAATTTCTCATGAAACCATCCTTCCCACTTTTCTTTCCCTTTCAGATGACCGGAGTTTTCTTGGTACTTTGGATTTCCATGTGGATTTTCTAAACTGCTTTGTAATTTGGCCAGGAGGAGCTGTATTCCACTCGGGCCCTGAGCCTCTGCCTGGGGGGCTGACATCTTCACGCTAGATGTAGTTTACAGCTTCATCACTCACCCCCTCCAACTTAACTAGCTCTACAGCTTCGTATGTAAAGGACTTGCCTGTTCTATGTTGTTTCATGAGCAATGTTTATTCCAATGTGTTTGATTTTCTATCATATTACAAATGATATCTTTAAAGTTTTCATTTTCTTTGCTTTATAGGACTATGTAAGGACTGTATAAAAGTGTCACTGCCTGAAGCGACGGCCGCTTGGGTCAACGAAGCCGCGGGAAGAAGTTCAGAGGCAAACTGGAAACCAACAGGCTTTTTATTCTGATAACTTCTCTCTCCATCTCTAACAACGACTCTAACACGCACCACCAAAAAACCCACAAACAAAATGGCGCCGACCAGATCCGATCTCAGCTCAAGTCTCACGAGATCCTGGGCCAAGTCCTGTGAGACCACGGAAGGCAGCAATGCCCGAATATCTCTATGGCCCGCAGCCAACCGCAATCTCTGCCATCTCCCCAATCAAGGCTCCTGCATAAAAGAATGATTTTTGTATATTTATTCCCAGGAAAGCTTTGAAGTCATTAATTTATTAATTTGTTAATTAATCTGAAACTCCTTCAGGGCTATTGATGCATGTGATTTTACATTTATTATTTTTTTGTCATTTGCAAGATGACGGTCTGCTTCTTCCTCTGCAGTCACTCTCTCCACCTCTCCTTGACCATCCTGCCAGCTGCACTGGTGAGAACTTCCTGGACAGCTGTGGAGAGAATGGGAACTGTGGACATCTTGGCTTTGTTCCTCAGAGTTTCCTTCTCCAGATATTTTTTTTTTCAAGTTAAATAAAATCCCACGGGATTTTGCTTGGGTTGTATTTTGGCACCTGCAACATATCAATCTTCATATCTGGGAGCTGGGGATTTCTGTTTATTTGTATCATTTTAGAGATATTAGGACATTTTCCTCCTATGAGACCCATGCATTCCTTAAAGGTGTGACCCTAAATGCTTACTACGGTTTTGCTTCTAATGTGAGAAGGATGCCGAGCCCAAACATCATCTACCTGGTTGCTGCTGGTATCCAGAAAACTGTGGGTGCTTTCACAGTTGCCAGGAAAGTTCTTACATTTGTCTCATGTTTCATAGTTGATTGCCTTGAGATTTCTAAGTCAGCATGATATCTCACGCAAATATGCATACTCATCTCCTCTTTTTTAATACTTACAACTTTTAATTCTGAGTTATTTATGAAAAGTTAAATTTTAAACTTACAAGTGATTGCTTTGTTATCATTTTATTAATTTCTAACATTATGACATTTTTTGATATAGTGGTTCTGCATTGAGAAATCTATTAAAGTTTATTTAGATTTTCTTCTGTGACTTTGTTATGGCATGCCAGGCAGATAATTCTATATATAGGTAATGGGTATCTGAAGGAAGGTAAAACATTGAAAGTGTGTGTGCATGTTGTGTGTGTATGCATGTGTGCTCAGAGTTCACACATGTGCACACATAAATACCATAAAACATACCTCCAGCTCCATCGTAGCCACGTAGAGGTCCCCATATGGATTGAGCTTCATTTTGTCACTCAAACCCTCTCCAAGCTCACATTTATTTTTCTAGTTGACTTTCCAAAGCCAGAGAAAGTTGATTAGAACCTAACTCCATGGATTTCACTAATTTGTATTTTCATTCATAATTATTTTGCTTTTGTAACATTTGGTTTATATTGTTTGCAGGATATAACATAATGATTGCTATTTCTTCTCAGGCTATTTTAATTTTCATCAGTATAAAATGCATACTTCTTTGTCCTATTTGAATATTTCCACCTCAAATCCTACTTTGTCTGTGTTGAATACTGCCGCATTTGCTTTTCTCTTTTATTATTGGACTGTCTGACTTTTTCTTGTAAAAAAGCATCAATATCATTTGGTCTAACATGTGTCTAAGCAAAGCTGAACTGTGCGTAATTTACGTTTACTCATCTGCAAGTCTTTTAATAGAAAAATTCAAGTTTGTCACATATAGTGATCCTCACTAATACGTCTTGGCTTTATTTCTGTCCTTATTCCTTCATTTTGTTTTCTACTTCATAATAAAACCGAGTTTTCTTCCTGTGAGCTAAATGCTTCATCTATGAAGTGTCTTCCAGGGAACCTGGGCCGGCCCCACCACACAGCCAGCCGCCAGCTGTGCCGGGAGGGATGTCAGAGCCAGCAGCCTCCAGCTGTTGGGCCCTGGGAGGGAAGCCTGCCGCGGCACCTTCAGCACTGAGGCTGTGCGAGCGAGGCTGGAGCCTGTGAAACCAGCTCTCCTCCTCTCCACGGTGCTGCTTCACCACTGGGTCAACTCTGGCCCGTTTGTGAAGACAGACACAACCACGGTGCTGGTGAGGAGTGCTCATCTGCAAAGTCACCCCAGTTTGCTGGTAGACGATGTTAGTAACCCCAGCCCCACAAGACCCAAACAGGAGAGGTCAAGATGAGGCAGAGCTCTTTCCCAGTCCCACAGGTCTTGCTGCCATTCCCGCCTGCCTCTCCCTTGCTCTTTCTCCCCAGCGCTGGGACATTTGCTGACAAGAGCAGTTTGCTGTGGAACCATCTCCATCTCCTGCCTCCTGCAGGTCCCGGAGGCTGCAGCATCTGGATGGGGCCGACATCACCAAGAGCTACCAGCCATAAAAAATCAATATATTTGGACAAAATGTTTGACTGAAGGTTTTATTTCCTCACTTGGGCTATTTCATCAACTTAGCACAAGGAGCAAATGATTAGTGTCAGAAGACTCTGAAGCAACTCCTGACTGTGCTTCTAGTGTAGACTCGATCCCATCATCTGTGCTGTGGGCATTTTGCAAGTGATTAGCAGGGCATCAGGCGTGTCCCCGGCTCTCCATGGAAACTTTTTGCATTGCTTTGCAAATGGTGATAGATGTATGGATGGCTCGGTTTGGAACAGGGACATAAAGAAGGCCAACACTTCTGGCATAATTTCAGTAATGAGCACTGACATGTGACCACTTGAGTCCAGTTTTTGTAGTTAATGAATTTCTCAGTTTAGAAAGGTAAAGAACCACCCCCCCCCACACACACACCAAATCCCTTCCTACATAAAATAATTAGAAAAAAATCTGTTTTTCTGATAGTACCCTAACTAATATACAAAGGAAAAGAGGAAATTCTAAAAAAGGGACAGAGAAAGAGAAAACAGATGAGCATAACAGCAACAAAAATTACAAGATCCTGGTGCAGAGGTGCATTCCTGTGATCTGAGCTTCGGGAGGCTGAGGCAGGAGGGTGCAAGTCACAGGCCAGTCTGGGCAACTCACCAAGACCCTCTCTCAAAGGAAAAGTAAAAAGAGAGAGGGATATAGCTCAGTGGTGGAGCATCCCTGGGTGCAATGTGATAAAAAACGTCACTTAAGACTGAGGTTAGAATGCTCAACCCGAGACACTATAAATTAGTGGAGTAAAGTCTTTAAGACGTGATTTTTGAGCCGTTAATTTTATGCATATCTAAATTATTATTCAAAATTAAAAACAATGTATATTCAGTTTTACACTTGCAAGTACTAAAAATGCTTACTACTCTTTCTTAAAAGATCTTCAAAGATGTACTCTAGTAAAATAAAATCACCCACTAGATAAAAAGAAAAATGTGAGATAAGAGAAGCAATGATGAGTCAGAAGCTCTGAAGCAATTTATAGTTACTTTTAATAATATTTTGAGAATCTGACTGAAAAACTTTCAATTGGTTTTTTAATAACTGAGTACTGTGAAAGTAGAAAAATGTCATTTTAAAAAATATATAGGTACTTTCATTTAAACTTGACATATAGAGAAAGAAGAAACATGTATAAATCTTTTGCCATATTTGGGAAAAATGATAAATTATAATTAAGAATTCTCAGCATTTGTATAAAACGTATTTTAAGGGTATTTCTAGAAAAACAGAAAGAGTATAGTGAAATTCTAAGAATTGAAACAAATAATTAAGAAAAAAAGAAAAATGTACCTTTAGATCTAAAGCACAGAAGACAAGAAGCAGCTCCGAAAACAAACCTATCAAATAACCAAAACACACACACACGCACTCACTTCACTTCACACCTGAAGGAAGCAAGAGCAGATTGAAGAAAAAGAACAAAAATTTTAAAAAGAGTGTTAAGTACGACAAATAGACAGAGACCAACATGATATGGGAAAATGGAAAGATTAAAGGTTGAAAATGCAAGCTCAGACTGCAATCGATTTGATACAATTTATCAAACCTGAAAGAGAAAAGAGATGAAGACAAAAGGAAAAAGAAAAGAAAAAAATCAAGAATGGAAGAGGAAGTAGAAGCATTTCCAAAGGCGGAAAGTACAACTGACCGTCAACTGGTGAACGTGTTTTTACTTTTCTATGCAGTGCTGGGTACGAACCCAGGGCCTCACAGGTGCTAAGCAAACACTCTAGTGCTGAATTGGACCCTTGCTCTTGATCTTGTTCTTAACTCAGTAGCAGGGAGTGCACTGCAAATTGCCACAGGAAGGGAGACTCTGTCTTGCCAATGCAGTGTACTGGGGTGTGACAAGAGCAGTTCCCAGAGCAGTAGGAAAGTTCATGTCCTCACTGTGACTCAATGGATATATTTTTCTGGAGCACTTTTAGGGGACAATAGAGCAAGCAGCAAGTATCCCATTTTACACTGTGTGAGCAACACTTCTAGAGAGCTTTCCTGTAGAAATATCGACACCATTACACAAAGCTGTAAGAACACAGATGCTAAAGACAGCAGTGTTCAAACCAGCTAAAACCTGAAACCAGATAAATGCTCATCAGACGGATGAGGGTTAAGGAAACTATGGTGCTGGAGCCCTGTTTGGGGAGATGGCTTAAATTGCGGTTGACTATGGGCCATGGAGTTTTGGGCATTGCTGCCTTCCGTAGTCTCACGGGACTTGGCCTGGGATCTCGCGGGACTTGGCCCGGGATCTCCAGTGACTTGGCCGAGATTGCTGATGGGGTCAGCGCCATTTTGGTGGTGTGTGTGGCGCGTGTTAGTCGTTGTTAGAGCCAGAGAGAAAAGTTATCAGAATAAAAAGTTGTTTGTTTCCAGTTTGCCTCTGAACTTCTTCCCGCGGCTTCGTTGCTCCAAGTGGCCATTGCTTCAGGTGGCAACATGGTGCATTTATTTTATGGAATACTGTGGAGGTGTCAAAAACACTGTTTTAAAATAAATAATACTATGCAGGTACAGATCTAAGAATATTTTAAAATAAACAGTGTTAAAAAGGTGAAGGATACATTGACGAGGGGGAGCAAGGTATGCTGGAGACCAGTGGGAGGGGCACTTAATGAGAGAGAGCTCACAGGCCCACTGACGGCACATGCCAAGTCGGTTTCAGCCCTTGCCTTTGAAAAAGCAAGTAGATTTGGGGAGGTCCATAAAAGGGAATTATTTTTCAACTCAACATGATTCTGTATAATCTGACATTTTAAAAACAAGCATTGTGGCCGGGCGCGGTGGCGCACGCCTGTAATCCCAGCACTTTGGGAGGCTGAGGCAGGAGGATCGCGAGTTCAAAGCCAGCCTCAGCAGTGGTGAGGCACTTAGCAACTCAGTGAGACCCTGTCTCTAAATAAAATACAAAAAAGGGCTGGGGATGTGACCCAGTGGACGAGTGCCCCTGAGTTCAATCCCTGGTACCACAAAAAAAAAATAAAAAAAAAAAAAAAAAAATAAAAACAAGCATTGCTGTATTAAAATCATTGATAATTTAAAAATACAAAAAAAGGAAAACATATGAGTATTCTTGAAACCTCTGTTAAAGGAATTTTAGTTAAAATCAGGAACTAGCTCATTAAAGTAGTTGGGTGCCAGGGGCTTGTCTTCAAGCTACCCAGGTCCATGAGCCAATACCACGCCAAAAGGAACATTCACAAAGATGAGAAAAACACACAGTGACTAGCTAGTATGAATTTCAATGATGACTTTAATAAAAATAGTTCTTCATGAGACTGTAGTTCCCACACAAAATTGACTTGCTCCAAGGAGCTTGGGCAGGTGCAGATATAATTTAGCACTGAGGAGTTGCTTCCGGTCCCCTGGCTGAGGTCATCTAGTTCCACAGTGTGTTCAAGGCCATCTGCTGTGTTTTCACTCACTCCTGCACCTCTGCAATCACGTGTGCACCTGCTAACACCCTAAGAGCAGCACCGTGGGTCCATCTCACAGGTACCTGAGATGACTGCATGAGTCCACCCTGCAGATCCTAGGAATCATCTCTCACCTTAGCAGCAAACAGGTATGAGACAAATATTCCAGGAGGGAACGACACTTTTAATTCCCTGTGAGCTTGCCTGAAATCCCAGGCAGAAAGCAAAGTGTATTAGCCATCAGGATAGCACAACAGAAAGAGGAAAACACAAAGGTCTCAGTGTTCGAGCTGTATGCCAATAGTGGTGCTCTGTGGGTCTGCCGTGGAATTTTGCAGACTGTCTTCAGCCCCAGACCCTGCCCAACAGAGCAGCCCACCTGTCCTGGGCAGCGGTCTCCTGGCAGAAGGGAGAAATGAAGTCATGGGCAACTCCCTGGTGCAACAGATCTGCCTGGGAGCAGCAGGGGTGACTTCTGCCTGCATCTCATTGGCTGGGAGAGGTCACATGACCAGCCCACTGTGAGCCTGGGCCATTGTAGGGGAGAGCTGGTATCCATCAGTCACACCCTTATTCTGTAGTTTTGACACCAGCTGAGAGGTGACTCTGCCGCGGGGGCTGTTAGACTCGCGCATGCACATGCAGATTGGTGCAACACACCAGGCAGTTGTGCAGATTGGTGCAACACACCAGGTAGTTGTGCAGATTGGTGCAACACACAGGCAGTTGTGCAGATTGGTGCAACACACCAGGCAGTTGTGCAGATTGGTGCAACACACCAGGCAGTTGTGCAGATTGGTGCAACACACCAGGCAGTTGTGCAGATTGGTGCAACACACCAGGCAGTTGGAAGAACAAGAGTGCCTAAGAGTGTTGCTTTGGCCAACCCGGAGCAAATATGGATACAAATGAGAATTCTCATCAGATGAACTACTGAGCTAGCAAGACTGGTCAAGGATGAACTGACACCTTCATGGACTCTTCACTCTCAGTGACAGTCAAGACCACAGCCATGGGACAGGAGAGACGGCTGCTTTGTTGATTCTCCTAATCCCAAATGTGCGTATGCGTGACATATGCAGATGGCCTTACCTCCCAAGTTAGGATCATTTAGAATCTTCCTTTCATTAAAGAAAAGTACTGGCACTGCCCACAAGCTGCCCTGATCACCAACGTGCCTTCCTCACCCCCAGAGGACGCTGCGTTCCATCGACTTCCTCAACATGTCTCTCTGCCAGGATCCCTGACCCTTCTTCCTGGCCCATCACAAACAATCAACACGTGTGCGCTGAAGAGGACCGAATGAAGAGAGGCTGAGGTGTGGTGAGGACGTTGCAGGGCCAGGAGAGACCCAGAGGAAGCCCACTCTGCCATCACATCAGGCTGGGGAGGCGCAGGACGGACCCTCCCTGTGCGGCCGCTCGCTGGGCAGGAATCCAAGTGCATTCTGGTCTCTTGCTTCTTTTTAGTTTTGGAGCCCTAACCTGTGGGAAAGTGCCTGACCACCAGGAGCAGGTGCTGAGAGGAGGTGGGGACAGAGGTGGTGCAGCAGCGGGGGAGCTGAGGGTGGGACGGGGTGCCTGCAGAGACCCCGAGCCCGGGCGGGCAATGCACGCCCGTGGGGCATGGGAGGACGTGCATTCTCCAGGTCACGCGACTTCTTTGAAATGTCAGCCAGAGAAAGACTCGTGCTCTCTATCTGGACAAGGGGACTGCAAGCTCCCTCCGATGGCAACACGAAGAGCCTTATAATTGGCTGTAAAAGGGGCACAGCACGGACTTGCTGGTGTTCCACCCCTTGGCACAGAGGCTGCAGATCGTCCTGGGCTGACGTCCACTGGCTGGGAAGCTTGCTGATGTATCCAGCTGCAGCCCTGTCTGTGCAACTGGACTTAGATTTTCTTTTTTTAAAGCACTTATTTAAATCCAACTCCATCTCTACACTGGCCAAATTGAAAACATGAGTCCAGCCTCCAGGGCTGGCCTACTTTATCATGATTTATTCGTGGGAATGCAAGGCTTGCCAAGAAGCACAGGACCTCTGCCCAGCATTAATAACTGCAGTACGAGATGAAGTCCATTACATGGGAGAATTCAGCACATGGCCAAATGCAGTTAAGGGGGAGAATTTTTAAAGAAGAGACTCCTGCTCCCCACAACCAGGAGTGAAGAATTGTTGGCTGACAAATGTGGACAGGCCACAAGGTTCATGAAGAATTTGAGTGACGATGACACAGTTCCTGAGAATTTCCCAAAGATCCACTGAGCCATGTCCAGCTGTGGTGGAGGGCCGTGGGGGCTAGCAATCATTTAGCCCCCAGTTCTTCAAGAAGAGGCCTTGATTTAGAGCCACTGCCAATTCCACAGTGTAAATACTCCCTCCCGGCAACAGGCGGTGTGCAGTATTTTCCCCATAAAGGGAAGATTGGCACAATTAACCTTAAGACCATAGAGAGTAGGGAAATGTAATAAAATAATTAGAAGGTGATTTGTTTTAGAAACCTGTTACTTTTTAAAATATATACTGTTTAATTTTAAGTTCACACAACTTAATCGTCAATAATGCTAGTGTCTGGCAACTGGCTCACGAGGTTCCTGGGACTCTAACAGTGGTTCTCTCGGGAACAAGCATGAGGCAGCTCCAGCACACTGGGAGGGGCAGAGGCTGCGTGTGCGTGTGTGTTTAAGAAAGATGATCCACGCACCAAGGGTGAGCAAGTGCCCTGGAAGGCGCTGTAATCCGTTTCACCGTCCCTGGGGTCTGGTTGCAGGTCGGCCGGGGCTCAAATTGGCCATCTCAGAGCAGCCGTGCTTTCAGGCATGAGCCAACACTCAGGGCCGGTGTCCTTGGGCTGAATCCTCAGAGGATTCAAGATCCATCGTGCGTACTTCTGAGAGTAACTTTAGCGTGCACATTCTTTCTCGGTATCTAAATCCTTTAAGATGTTCTCGCCGTGGGTCAGATGGAGTGATCCCAGTGTTGTGTTTCCTTACATCACCTCTGAAGCAGAAACCCGAGAAGGTAAGAGACTTGGACTCTCGTCTGGGATGGTTTAACACGCGGTCTGGCCTGGTGGAGCTGGCGGTGTGAGAGGGGCAGCTCGGAGGCAGAGGCCCTAGGAACGCAGTCGGGGAGTGTGCGGGGGCACCACGGCCTGGGTCTGGGTGGGTAGGGCAGCTCGTGCTTGGCTAGAGAAGGGGCACTAGATGGCTGCCCTGTGCTTCCCGGGAGGAAGGGCCTGTGCGCCCCCGGGCTCATCTCCTCGTGTCTGAAGAAGGAAGCAGGGTCTCGGCTGGCGAGACCAGACGGCGGCATGAAGCTCAGGGCTGCCCTAGAACTAAGGGCCTAGACCCGCATTCAAGCAGAAGAGAGAAGCAGCCCGCGCCTCAGTGTGATCTGTGCTCCTGGCATGCAGTGGCTGCGAGGACGGTGGGGACTCAGGCCCTCCAGTGCGCTCCTGTCGGGGCAGGTGGGAGCCACCGGGTGAGCAAGTCCAGCCTGGCCCCTGCCTGGCCGGCCCTCCGCAGGGACACCGCTTCACGGCTGGAGCATGGCTCTTGTCCCGGGGGAAGGGAGGGATCCCGTCTGACCCAGGGTCTTAGTCCAGTCTTGCTTTCCCGTGGCCAGCCCTGAGGGAGACCACAGCTCTGCGCTATGAGAGGGCAGGATTTCAGGGGAGTGGGCCACCCTGCAGCTGTCCCCAGGGCTCCTCAAGGCCCAGATCCCTCTGAGGCTCTTTGACATCAGCACGTGCTGAAGCAGCCAGGGGTTGAAGAAGCTTTTGGGTTCTGGGTAACCTCAGTGGGAAGCTCAGTCAAGGGCAAGGGTGTCCTAACGTGGAGGCTCTGGAAAGGTCCGAGGTCACAGGCATCTCCTTCTTCACTACAGTCTGTGTGCAGGGCACAGGTGGTGCTATACCTGCACACACATAGTGGGTGACTACCGCGGTCAGGATCATTGACGTCTCGGTCCCTTCCCATGGTTACCTTTTGTGGGCACAGGAGGATAAGGATGGCTAGGTCGACCCTCTGGTTAAATCCCCAGCATGCATGATCATTAGCTGCAGTCCTACTGTGCGTGGGTCTTCAGACTCACCTGGCAAAGCTGCCGCTGTGCAGCCTTCACTCCACTGCTGCCCCTGGCCAGCCTCCCCACCACCAGCCTCTGTGCTCTCTTGGTCTTTGCATATTTGACTTCTTTCCCCGCATCCACGTGAGATCTTGCAGTATGTTTTCCTGTATCTGTATTTTCACTTTAGCATAAGGTCCTCCAGGTTCATTCATAGTTTTGCAAATGGCAAAACCTCCTTCCTTTTTAGGGCAGAATGACATTCTGCTGTCTGTGTGTGTGAGTGTGGCTTCTTCATCCACTCATCTGAGCGTGGACACAGACGATGGCCACACGAGGTGCCGGTCTCCACACGAAGGTGCAGATCTCCACGAGGGGCGGGTTTCATTCCCCCGGGTCTGTCCCCAGCAGAGGGATCCCATGTCACCTGCCAGCTCTGTTCTTGATGCTCTAAGGACTGTCTTTCTTTACCCTCGGCCGCGTGTTCGAGTTGCTTTCCAGAAAGCTCTCCAGGTGGGTTGATTGCTGCCTGTGGGTTGGTTCAGCTGGACAACTTGTCAGGGATGGGCCTCTGGGGGGACAGAAGGTTCCAGAGGCAGAGTGGTGCCCGGGAGCCCCGTCCCTGCTGCACGATATGCCGAGCGCGATCAATGAAGGGAACAGCTGCGGCCGTGAGTGCCATCGACCTGCTCAGTGACAAGGAAGAGTGCTCACATGGTAGAGAACGGTGAAAAGTCGATTCCATTTTTGAAAAATCTGTCAGATTAATTAAAATACAGTGTAGTACAGGAGAGCTAATTAATAGCCCTCCGCCTCGCCTTATCAGTCCCCCTCGCCCGGCACCGGGACTGCTGGCTTCACCTGACGAGAAAGTTTAGCGCCGGGTAACAGTGAGGTAAGCTGACACGAGCAATTAGTGTCTGTTTCTAGAACAAATAGAAACCAACTGGCTATTAATATTGTCATTTTTAATCCTCTTAAATTATTTGATTAAAATAAAAGCACAAAAGCCAGAGGATGAGACCACTTTTTATGGCATAATTGATCTTTAAAATTGTCCTTTTTTATTTTGCATATTGTCAAAGGTGGAGCAGCAGCCGCAGCCTTGCATGAAGACATGGGCAGGAATTATTCAAGCCGCGACACTAGATTACCTACGAGCTTGCGCCCAGATACTTGGCCGGCTTGCCTGTCGACTGCAGGCAGCCTCTACTGTGGCTGTTAACTGCTCTTGATTGGCCTGGACAGCCCTGCTTCCCCAGGGGAAGTTTTAGGATGAAAAAAAATATAATCAGAGGGGACCCTGCAGAAGACAGAAGCCAAAAGGATTCCAAAATGGACCACTGTGGGCGGGACTGCTTGGGAAGTCTGCGCAGAGCCTGTCAGATTATCTGTCTGTAGGAATTATGTTGATAATTTGCTACAGGTCGCATCTTAGCCATTGCATCATTTCGTGGTGTGTCACCAGGAAGCACAGGTCTCTGTTTGGGCCCTTCCTGGTGCAATGAGGAAGAGAAACAGGTGAACGCACACGTGGGTCTGTTGCAAATGCCCTCACAGAACTCGCCTCCCTGCGTTTCCTTTTACTGGTCCTGGGACTTAATCTGTCTAAATCAAAGTTGTCTTCTGTTGCTCCAGGTCTTTACTAAGAGCACACGGAATTCCACCGAGGTGACCTTCACCAGTAGGAAGCCTCTTTGCCAGCACATCAATGCTGCTTTCAATTTCAGCTAGCAAATTAGAATAAAAATTGGAAAGCATTTTCTATTTCAGTGGTTGCAGAAAATTTACATTTTAAAAGGCCCAGTTAAGATATTAGGTGAAGAAATTAATGAATTTCCTAAATTATAAAAGGGGCAAAAAAAGTTTTTAAAAATCCAACATGAAACCAAAATCCAGGACTCTGGCATGGACTGTAGTGACCCAGGTCCTCCCCGGACACAGCACGTGGTTCAGAGTTGAGTTCTAAGTGTGTCGTGCAGAAGGCCGTGCAGTCTGTGTTGGCTCATGACAAGGTGGCATCTACCCCAGTCTAGGCAAAGGTCCCCTGGTTAATAAGGAGAGTTTAAGGAGTGAAGGACAAGCTCTGAGGTTCTCATGAGGGGTGCGTGCATGCTCACAGATAGCACAGGGGCTGCTGGCGGCTGGAGAGTGGTGGGCCTCCTGCCAGGCACACAGCCTCCCGGACAGGACAACAGAAAGCCAGAGCACAGTGTGTTCAGACGCAAAGCCTAAACGGTCCCGATGACTTCAGGCCACTGAGGCGACTGGAACAGGAACGAGGACCCTGCCTGCTGTCTGCTCTCAGGCTATTTAACACCTGCAACCCTGGGTAAGGTGGTGCTTCAACCTGCGTGTTCCGGTCTCCTCACCTAAAATGGGCATGACCATAGGAACTCTCTGGGAGAGTTCAGACGCTCAGGAGGGCTAACGTTTGCAGACGTCTCAGATGCCCATGCCAAGTCATGAAGGAGCTGCTAGTTAATAACGAACACTTCGTGGGGAGGGCTTTGATGAAACATATCAGGGAGTGTTGTGGACGGGAGGACAGCTGGCAGTCACAGCCCGCTCTCTCAGGCAGAACAGGAGAGGAGGCCCCGAGTTGTGCAGGCAGAAGACAACGAGTTGTGTAAGGTGGGGCGATGGGAAGGCAAGGCCTCACCAAAAAGATGAGAGTTGAGCTGTAACTGAGGATAAGCACTGTCTTTCTAAGAGGACAGTTGGGGTTCTGGCCTTCCAGAGGAGAGCAGCAAAAACTAGTACATGGGGCCCGGGTGGGTCTGGGGGTGCAGAGGCTCCTGGTTATCTCTCAAGTACATCTCTCAAAGAACCTGAGACCTCTTTATTCATCAAACACTTTTTATTATATTTCCTTGATTTTAAGAGCATGTTCTTTGAAACGGATTTCAATGGGGGTGAGGAGGAGTCTCCCTTAGGCATGTACGCTGACGGCCAGCTTCACCCTTACTTGAGAAACACTGAAGCTTGTGTCCTGGGGGGAAATCGAAAGCCAAGGAAACGCTGTGTGACAGACCTTGTCTGACACTTCTGGAGGTCGTCCGGAGGTGTAGACACTGGCCAATGGTAGCCACTACCCGGGCCTGCCCTGCCCAGTGCTCAGTGCCTCTCCCCTGGGACAGGCTCACCGTGTGTCTGCACTCGCTGCGCACGTGCAGAGCCAGCCTGGGGGCTGCGAGGGATTCCGGAGAAGATGATGGTTCACACGTCCTCAGCGTTTACTTAGGGAGGAAAAACGGCCTATTAAACAGTTGAGAAGATATTGCAAGCATGTTGCAAATACATTGAAGTAGGCCAGCAGTGACATTTGTGACCTCAGAATGTGCTAGAAGGTGCAGGTGGGTGTGTGGCATGTGGGCCAGCCGCTGGTCCTGCAGGAATCTCCAGCCCAGGGGACTCAGCCACACTGTCCCACGCAGCCCCGATCTGTCCTTCACCCTGTTCTCCAGTGTGTCCCTGCTCCTTCCTGTTCTGCCCAGGCCTTCCGATGCCTTTTTTTTTAAATTAATTTTTTTATTTGTTTTAATTAGTTCTACATGACAGTAGACTGCATTTATGCACTGTGATATATCATACATAGATGGGATATGATTTCTCATTTCTCAAGGTGTACATGTTGCAGAATCACATTGGTCATGTAGTCACATATATACACAAAGTAATAATGTCTGTTTCATTCTACAATGTTTCCCATGCCCACATCCCCTTCTTGCCCTCCGTTCATTTCCCTTTACTTAATCTAATGCTATTTCCCCTAGTACTCCACCCTCCCCTGCCTTATTGTGAATCAGCATCCACATATTAGGGAAAACATTCAGCCTTTGGTTTTGTGGGATTGGCTTATTTCGTTTAGCATGATATTCTCCAACTCCAATCATTTACTGGCAAATGCCCTAATTGCACCCTTCTTTAAAGCTGAGTAATATTCCATTGAGAGTATATATATATACACCACATTTTCTTTATCCATTCATCTATTGAGGGACACCTAGGTTGGTTCCTAGTCTAGCTGTTGTGAATTGAGCTGCTATAAACATTGATGTGGCTGTATCACTATAGTATGCTGATTTTAAATCCTTTGGGTATAAACCAAGGAGTGGGATAGCTGGGTCAAATGGTGGTTCCATTCCCAGTTTTCTGAGGAATCTCCATTCTGCTTTCCAGAGTGGTTGCACCAATTTGCAGTCCCACCAGCCTTTTAATCTTTATCTAAGGGTGTCAGCCATTCTTGTTAAACACGTACTTCTTTATTCTTGACTTTGCCAAACTTTTAACTGCCAACATTCTCTGACTACGCCCGATGTCTGGAAGAGGGAGCTGAGGCGGCCCTCTGGCCCAAGATATCCCATCGCCCACTTCATGGAAGGGGCTGAGGTTCCATTCTGGGATCTCAGAAATGCCCATGTGACATCACGGGAGGCTGAGCGGCCTCTGCTGGCTCACCGGGGATGCACACACGCACACTCACACACACGAGGGCACACACAGGATGAGGCAGTGGCTGGTGGCCTCCTGCTGGACGCATCCTCATGGTCCCTCCGTGTCCGTGTCCCTCCGGGGGGGCCCCAGGTACTCCAGCTATTTCACTCCCCCTCCCTCCTGCCAGATTCCTGCCAATCAGCCCCTCTGTGTTTCAGGACTTCAGACATCTTAGAATTACAGGCAGGGCTCAGTCATTTTGGCAAATGTTAATAAACTGTCTTTTTCACTCCATGACCGAGCAAAAGAAGAAAATAAATTTGTGAAGCATTTCACTAGAAGGCAGTTTTTTTGTTGGGAAATAGAGAAAACGGACCACATCTGGGAATCCCTGGACCTGTTACGGCCACAGGACGTCCCCCTCCTCCTGCGGGGCCTCCACCAGCGACTCCTGACTTCTCCGCTGCCCTGTGCCCTGCTGCCTCCCTCAATGTCACTTCCTGGCCGCACACAGGTGTCCCGCATGCCTTTCTGCCTGGGTTCTGGCGGGACGCTCTCCAGCAGGGCCCTGGGCTTAGACGTACCTGTGAACGGACAGGACTGCAAGGATCCGTGGCCAGGTGGGCTTCTCAGTGGGGATGGGGACGGACGCTGTCTTACCCCTCTCTCTTCTCTCAGGGGCCACAGGGAGCCTAGCACGGGGCACACACTCATCAGTGCCAGGGAGGTGAAACTACAGCACCTGCCCAGGTTCTGCTGACACAGCTCTGTCCCTGGGCCCATCCTGTGACCTCTGACCTCATCATGACCCCACTCCTCCTCTGGACTCGCTATCCTCGGCTTCTTGCTTTCTCTCTGCTTTCCTGCCTGGGATGCCCGGTCCTGATGGGGGCCATCCATCCACACTCCTCTTCTGGCCTAGCCGCTGCCAAGCCCTGAGGGTGGTGGCTCAGCCTCCTTGTCTGTCTGTCCTGTGGCCTTTCTGGGCAGCAGCAAGCTGAGCACGCGGAGGGCTCAGCTGCTGCAGCGTTGGGTGGACGATGGCCTGAGTTCTCAGGTGACCCGTTCCCTGGGGACGGCCTGCTCTGCACTGGCCTTGCGTGCTGTGTGATGGCCAGGCACAGGAAGGGTGGGCGAGTTTGGGCTCCTCTCCACACTGGGACAAAGCACTGCCCAGGCAACTGGCCAGTTGCCAGGGTCAGATAAATACCATCATGTTCACCTCTGCCAGGGGTTCTACATGCGTGTGAAAGGCCTGCAGAGAGACGACAGGACGCTGAGGGTAGCTGCTGATCTGTGAGGCTGGAGTAGCCTTAGGAGAGGTCTTGTTGTGGTGGGGCGGCCAGGTCTCCACACCGAGGCGGACAGCAGGCTGCACTGCCCTGGCTGCCCTACCCAGGCTCTGTGACCAGCTCTCCATTCGAGGAGGCCCTCAGCTCCAAGGCAGGCTGCCCATAGGCTGGGGGTGCCACAATTTCAGTAGCACAAATGCTACTTTTCAAAATGGAACTCTGCCTTGCTGGGTTACAAATGTTTATTTTCTCCTTTGCATATGTGGTGGAGACCCAGATTTTTTACATTATATCAATTTTTAAATATTCAGTGGAAAAAATGTAAAAAGATGCAAGGAAGTGTTTCAATTATGTATAGAGAAGAGCTGGAAGCACACAGGGTGTGGAAGCTGGGGTCCGTGTGGGCTTGGGTGGGATACAACATCGCTCCCCATTGTTGATGGGCTTTTGGCCTCTGGTCTTCACCCTGCTAATGACTGACTACGTGTCCATTTGCCAATGTGGGGGATAAAAGGACACTCACTGGGGGAGTCCGGGGTCTGCTTCCTGTCCTCTGGTTTTGCTTCTTTTCTGGTTCATTTCTTCATGCATTCAATTCACGGGAGCTTTGCTTGTCCCTGCCCGGCAAAGCCTGTCCTCATGGGCGTCCATACCTCAATAAATCCCTTCCCAGAGGATCCAAGTCACATTTGTTCCTGTCCAACAAGTAGGGAGGGCTCGAAGAGTCCACCGGGCAGAGGTGGCAACTTTGGCCACGTCTAGGGCAAGGCCAGGCCAGGGCAGACAGACTGTGCGTTTGCTGAGCGCACAGGAGCGCGGCTGGCCAAGCTCGGGCTCTGAGGGTTGAGTAAGAGCTCTCAGGTGGAGAGAGAAGCTCCCAGGTTGAGGGGGTCACAAATGGGAAGGCAGCTGTGAATGGAGCACCGCGGAGGCAAGTTTGGCAAAGACAGCAGCTGCAGGACGACGGTGGAGCTCAGCAAGCCTCCGGGGGTCGGGCCCTCGGGTCAGCCCCAGGGCTCCTCCCTCCACTCCTCCATCTTGGATTCTCACAACTTTTTCTTTCTTTACTTGTGCTCTGAGGAGCCCAGCAGCTAGTCCTAGCCGCAGTGCCTAGCTAAGACCACACAAGCGAGGCTAGTATTCCAGCCCCCTTATCCCAGGAGGGCTGGGCGGCTGCCCGTGTCCCTCACACAGCTAGTGTTCAGGCTGGAAGGACACGTGACAGGTGTGGCCACGGTGGATGGAGAGAAAAATGTCTCACCCTGAGTCGTGTAGAGATGTTGACTTAGTGCTGGTGTTCCCAGCAATTAAAGCAGTATATTTGGGTAGGGAATTTTAATTGAAGAAATATAAAATGTTCATTGGTATAATGTGCATATTAATTTAATATAATATGAATAAGAAGTCACTTGAGATGGAAGCCAAAAACTGCCCCCGCAGGGCTATTGCCATGACAGGCAGCGCAGGCAGAGCCTTGTTAACCCAGCGGAAGGAGCTTCCCTGCTGCCGAGAGACAGCGTGCAAGGCCGGGTGGCCAGGCCCTCCTGTGCTCCTGTTAGGGGCAGTGTCAGTGGCGAGAGTCAAGGCGTAGCTGAAACACCTGCAGGGATGCAGGTGGCGGCGGCAGCCGATTCTCATCCTCGCGTTCCAGCAGAGGGGCTGCCCCGTGTGCTCCTGTCCCACAGGTAGGGAGGGCCTGAAGAGCGCACAGGGCTGCACTGCCAAGTCTACAGGGGCTGTCGAGAAACAGGAGACGAGACTACACGTGCTCGTGTGCACTGCTGCCACCCACAGCTTGCTCCAGAAATATCCAGAAGGTGCCTCCTGGAGGGCCTGCGTCCCCTGCAGCACTTCACACGCGCTCTGGAATCGGGAACCAGGCACAAAGCCTGGTCGTCTCTCACCCAGAGGGTGGGCGCAGTGGTGGCCTGGCGGAGGTGGCAGACCTAGTCCCTTCCTCCAGCAGCAGGTGGCACAGCCCTGAGCTCCCCTCCAGCCTTCCAGTCTAGATAAATAGGCATTAATTCTGACCAAGTTTCCCCAAAAGGTGAGAGTCTGTGGAATGCTGTGTGGAGTCTCCTCCTGAGCCCATTTCCCATGATTTAACTGGAACAGCGTTGGCTTTCTCCAGAAAGATTCATCTTATTCTCAATTTCACATCAAAAGTTACCAAATACAGAACATTAAGTCAATTTTTAAACCTTCTCACCCATGCATAAATCATGCATGCTTGCCAGTCCAATGAGTATGATAATCAGGATTTCAGTACTACACTCTGGTCTAGACATCTCAGAAAGCTCATACTTAGAGTCATTCTTCTGGATGTGGTCAGCATTAGCACCCATGTCCATCACTGTCCATGCACGATGCTATTGCTAAGGTGTCATCTCTGCACTCTGGCCTAACACGCTCCCGTCTGTGGCCGAGGTTGAATGGAGACGGATCTGCAGCCTGGTTTCACCCTGGAGCTTGTGTCTTTAGATTGTGCTGTTGAGCACTTATTATTAATCTTTTTAATCACTCCGGGTTTTACGTTTTTTTTTTTTTTTATTTAGGCTTAGTTGTTGTGAATGTATTCTGAACTTCTCTCTTCACTGATTTTTCTCCCCACAATTTAGTATCTTAAAAGCAGGGAAAATCCCATCAATGGCTAATGAAGATCATGGGACCTGAACTTTGTTCTAAGAAAAGAATTTGGTTACAATGCTCATGTGAGCGGGTGATGACCCTCTGAGAGGAGCTCAAGGCCATAGCATTGGGTCAAACAGAGGAGCCGCCATGAACCAAGCACCGTGCGCTCCTTGGCCGGCTGCCGTGCAGCATGCATGGCTCAGTGATCAAACCAAGGGATGATCAGACCAAGCTCACCCTGGCTTCTGACTGACAGGCAAGGCTGGTTTCATGGGCATGTGACCTGTGACCTGTGACCTGTGATGTTTCACTGTGTCCTGGGCTGAGAAGGGCCACACAACTCATTTAATGGTTTGCTTGAACTTCTTAACAATTTTTTTTTGAAAAGGGGCCACCTTCTCATTTTGCAAATTATTCCACTGGTCCCATTCATGGGGTGTACAGAGATCTGAGACGGGTTAGCAATGTCTGTGATCTACCGAGATTCTTCTCAAACTCTCACGTTGGCTCTTTTACTCTTTTTTTTTTTTTTTTTTTTTTTTTTTTTTGTGTGTGGTACTGGGGATTGAACTCAGGGGCACTCGACCACTGGGCCACATCCCCAGCCCATTTTTGTATTTTACTAGAGACAGGGTCTCACTAAGTTGCTAAGTGCCTCACCATTGCTGAGGCTGGCTTTTTTTTTTTTTTTTTTTTTTTTTTGTGGTTACCGGGAATTGAACTCAGGGGCACTCGACCACTGGGTCACATCCCCAGCCCTTTTTTGTATTTTATTTAGAGACAGGGTATCACTGAGTTGCTAAGTGCCTCGCCATTGCTGAGGCTGACTTTGAACTCGCGATCCTCCTGCCTCAGCCTCCCAAAGTGCTGGGATTACAGGCGTGCGCCACCGCACCCGGCAGCTCTTTTACTCTTAATGAAAGATCAAGCACTGCATTATCACAGGATGGAACATTCCCAGAAACTCAACCCTCATGTCCTGTGCAAAGCGTTCCCTGACCCAGGCAGACCCCTCATTTGCTTCCCTGTGGTATGCTTTAGTGTGGATATTTTTTTTACAAACTGGTTTTCTCTGATGAGACAGGGACAAGCCTGATAAACTCATTCTAGTGGGTGTCCCTTGGGCAGTTGTCATTGATACAGAGAATGATCTATTTTCTGGGAGATGGAGGATGGGTAGGTGGCAATCATGCTGATCGTGAGCTTAGGAGGATGCACGTAAAACACTGCTTGATTGTTCAGGTGATCTGGGCACAGAATCCTCCTGCTCAGTGTGTGGCCCATGGGGGACCCTCAGGATACTGTAGCACCAAGAAGCATCCCACACACACAGCTATGGACAGGGTGTGCTCTCAGAGCAGGCGATTTTGTTGCAATTCACAGGATTGCTTTAGTCTTAAGATTCTATTCTTCCTTTTCATTCAAGCAATAAATTCTTCGGTGATGTCTGATATCATAGAAGGAAATGTGGAGTGGACATGGACTTAAGACCATCTCTGGAAGAGCTTATAGCTCACTTGCTGGGGAGACAGATCTAGTACTCATTCATTTACTCAATAAGCATTTGCAGTCCTGAGACTGAGCCAGCGCCCTGCTGGCCACCAGCGCCGTGGGTGATGGGTAATCAAGCAAATGTTCTGCAGAGGTTGGGAAGCAGTAGGAGGACAGCTCCACCATCTAAGGTGCTTAAGAGATCAGGAGTGACTGACTTCTTGGAAGAAATGGCATCTAGACCAAGGGAGGCCACGTGGGGGTGGGCCGGAGCAAGAGGATGGAAAGAGGTGCTGAAATAGTGGGTCCTGGGGGAGCAGGGACATCTGAAAACCTCTGGGCAGTGGCCAAATGGCTTCCTGGTAGGCTCAAGAGGTGGATCAGGAAGAGGAAGGTGGGACCTTAGCAGCAGGGGCCGTGCATGTAGTAAGGAGAGGACTCAGCTCTGGCCAGCAGCTGACAGCAGGAAAAGCACTTGGCGGTGGCTCTGCAGGCCAGCTCTGCAATGATCCATCTGTGACCGTCCCCTCAGTTATTGCAGTAGTCATTCTACAAGTATCGACCAAGTGACCTGCCACTATTTTAAAACTTTTTATTTTAAAATTAGGATTGGCTCACCTCTTCATACAATCTCCTCTGATGCTCACCTCTTGGATAACCATGAGAATTGTCATTGGTACCATAAGATGAACTACCCAAAGCATTCCCCAGTGTTCCTAGTAGCAGACTTTTCCTGATCTAGGTGTGTTGGGACGCTGTTCCATGATGTCAGTCTCTAATTTATTACTGAGGAGTCTGAGGCCTTTGAGGCTCATGTGATGACTCCAAGGCCAGGGTTCAGGATAGGAGCTGCCTGGAGCAGCCTCTCATTCTCTTCTGGGCTGCCAGAGAGGCTGCCTCCAAGGAGGGCAGGGGGCAGCCTGGTGTCCTGCCCCTGCTCCTCCAGAAGGCACAGCCCTTCATCTGCTGAAGGATGTGGCTGGAGGCGCTGGTGTGAGCTCACCTTTGCTCTCTGCTCCTGAAGAAATGTGCCCTAGGAAATTGTCGGTGATGAGGATGATTAACTAAGTGAAGGAGGAAAGGTGACTGTTGGTTCTGATTACCTGTCACCTCGCGACCTTTGCACCACCTGAGTGTGGAGCCCTGGAGGGGCCGAGGTGGCCCCCTCCTGCACCAGCACCCATTTCCGCCTCAGCCTGTGGCTCCTTGGGATTTTGCGTACTCAAGATGAGGGGTTGTGAGGTTATGGGATGTGGCCGTGGAATACTGCATGGAGTAGTTTGTCAAGACTGACATGTGGAGGGGGAGAGCAGGGGCTCAGGCCCTGGGGACACTCTGATTGTTGCAGTCACTCCCTTGGTCTACCAATGAACTGGACCTTGTAAAGGAAATGCCCAAAGGGAGGTCAAGTTTTGTCACATGATCCCAAAATATGCTGAATCTTCCAAAGATGTGCCCAGTGCTCTGTGAGGCCAGCCACATCATCTGCCAGTGTCCTCTCCCTCACCCTTGGAATTGTTTCCAGGACACTGGCCAAGGTTTGACCCCTTTCTTTTGACTACTTCAGATAGAAAGGCAGACAAATCACTTCTTTTGAATTTTGAACCCGTTCCAACTCTCCCCACTCCTCCACATCCCCCACGTGAGCTACAGACACTGGCCAGCAAGGGACAGTGGGCTGGCGATTGCCAAGACCAGCTGGGCAGTGAGTGGGGCCTCTGAATGGCCGTTCTCAACAAGGCTGCACATCACAGCTCTGGGACTGGTCACAACTCTCGTCCCCCGGCTGCAGTCTGTGCTTTCCAAGTCCAAAGCAACCTGTGTGCAAAATGCCCCTCCCATGAAGGGAATTTAGCCCTGGTCAGAATTTGTGAACACTGGAATTGAGATCATCAGTGAGGGATGGGATAAAGTAACATTAGGACAGAAATGAAGCTTGTCCTATTCTTTGGTTCCAAGAATTCCCACAGCAAACCTCTTCACTGAATAGTGTACCCACTAGCCACCGAATTCCAGGGGTGTGGGACAGACTCTGGGCACAGAGCCACTTAATAAAAAAGCATTATTGGGAATCGACTAAATACACATATATGCATACATTTCAATTGCATGTATGCAGACATTAGGAGTGTGTGTGTGTGTGTGTGTGTGTGCACATGTGTGTGCCTGTACACACGTGCTCACACATACCCATAGTGCCCTCAGGCTCTGCCCCCACTTCTGCACAAACCAACTTTGCCTAAAACGCATTGACAATATGCCTCTGGGGGGAATGTAGGAGCCTTTGACTTTCCAGAGTCAGGAAGGCCGAGAGCAGTGAAAGACCCTAAAGAAAGGCAACTCCTGCTCGTTCTGATACCAGATGTGGCACCCTCTCTTCTGGGCATTGCTGGGAATGTTTTGCAATTGAAATAGATTCTGGACAAAGCTGGAATAATAAATATCTGCTGCAATTTCTGGAAATTCCTTGTTGCCAACCATCTAAGTGTTTCCAAACACTTTTTTCTAAAATATGGCCTCTCCATCGTGTAAGGAGATTTATTCTCCTGTTATTTCTAGTATTTTTCTAAAAAACTGGGTAACTTTAAGAGTCCAGTCATTATACACTGGCTTAGTATGCGTGGAAATAGCAATGATCATAATGAATTCATTTGGTATTCATGTGGCCGTTACATGTACTTGCATAAAGATACTTTTGTAACACAGCCATTCTCTGGCTAGATGCTTTTCTATGATGCCAACTATTTCACCTAATCTGATTTTGCAGCCTCTGGGAGGTGGCTTCTTCCATGAATCTGGGCTTATCTCTAGCTCTGTTAAGGAACTTCAGAAGTCACTCCAGCACAGCAGCCTACCTGCTCCCCACAGAGCCACACCATAGCCCACAGCTATGGTCCCCTAGTGACTCTCTCTGGCACACTGGTCGGCTCCCTGCATCATCCACTCCCTAAGTATTGCTGGACATCTTGATTCTCTGACCAGAGAGCAGGGGATGCCCCCACTGCGCATGCCAGGCTGTCCACCTTCAGGAAAGCTGGTGGACCTTTGTCTGTTTCCCGTCTTCAACAGGAACCTGCCGTTCAGACATCTCGTTCCCAGTTCATCAACTCAACACCAAGAAGCCCCCTTCCCACCTGACCATGAATTCTATGAGTATTTCCTTAATCCTAGAGATCAGAAGCAAAACTGGCCGGAGTCCTCGCCGTCAGCAGATGGGGAGGAGTGGAGCAGCCTTGTATTTTCAAGAGCGTGGCTTTGCAAGGACTCCTCCGCACCGTTAGCATTGCGCCTGCTCAGGGTCCTGGAGGGAAGGGACAGGCGTCTCCACTGCATGCCTGGGAATGTGAGGCTGGGAAAAGGCACACAAACAGGTGTGTGCGGACTCGGGCACCTGCTGGGTCAGCCTCACCTGCCTCCCAGGAATGGCAGAATGGTGTGTCCCCCAGCAGGAAGATTGACGCGGAGTTGGGTCACCCGCAGTGCTGCCCTGCGGAGTCGGCAACCAGGGAGACTATGAGTCCTGAGTACTCAGGTGCTCCCAGCCTGCCTGCCTCTGGGGTCTTCTTCTGAGGAAAGTGGGGTCCCAACAAGTCCTCTTGGTCACCCCAGAGGTGGTGTTAAACTTCTTTCACCATGTCCCTGGGAATCACATCCTAGGCGTTAATCAAGCCTTCCTGACATCATCCTTAGCTGAGCTTTGGTGCCGGGGGCCAGGAAAGGACTGGCAGAGTAAAGACTGCAGACCTGGGGAGGAAGCAGCCCTGGGCAGGAGGCCACGTGGGGCAAGGCCTGCCTCCGTCCCCCAGAGTGTCCCTCATGCTTTCCCACCTCATCCAACACAGCATCTCATGGTTAGCTTGATTACCACTCCAGGCAGAAATTAATTTTTACTGGCACAACTAAAGGACTGGCAAATAGTGTGGTACAAGTAAGTGGCTTGAACTCATGCGAACCAAAGGTGTCAAAGGTGAAGGATCGCGGTGCTACTCTCAGGGTCTGGTGGCATTGATGATTTCAGTTGTCTCTGGGGAAGCCTCTGCTCCCTGGCTCCACCTCCTCGGCCAGGTGCCAGGCCCTGCAGGTGTGCAGATCTCTGTGCCTTGGGTTCCGTGTGCAAACATGCATGGAGTACCCACAGGTCCCCGGGCGGCAAGGTCACGTGACCCTCCCAGCCTCAGTCCGACTCACGGACACGTGTTTGCTGCTCAGGACGCACCCCGCTTAGACTAGTTAAAAACACAACTGCCACACCAAATCCACTCTCGGATCCATTGGCTATCATAGTAATAGGCCTTGGTGCCTCGCCCTTTTGGTAAAGCTGCTGAGTGCTTTCTACTTTTATACATCTTCATGAACTAAGTCTTTGCAGTATCGGTAGATTTAAACCCAAAGCTGTTCAAATATGTATTGAGTATCTTCACATGCACCGAGGCTGGCCATCCCTCTACGAGGCAAGCACATTATTAATTTCTTCACAAAATATCTGAACAAGATTTTTCAATTAATTTTTTTCCTGTTGTGTTTGCCTCCACCTGACACCACAGATGTGATGTTGTCTTTTTCACAGCTGGAGACCAACTAAAATGGCCTCTGGGATAATGTGAATATGTCAGGCAACAAAGAATATGGCATTTAAAGCAAGAGAATCCCTATATTCACGCCGAAACTTTGCCCTTTCCTCACGCTCCTCTTCTAGCTGGTTCAGATGAGCGTCTGCAATTTCCTGACCTACCAATTAGTTCTTGAGTGAGCAGGTTGGAAAACCACCCTGTGTCACTTCCATCGCTAATACCCTCACTTAGGGGACCTTGACCTCAGCCCGCCGCTTTCTCCTGGTGCGCAGAGTGATGGATAGCTCCACGCCGGACTAATTGCAGTTTGTATGTTAATCCCCACCAGAGCATTCGCTCTCGACTTCGATGCCATCTCAAACTCGGCCTGCACAAAAGATCTCCTGAGCACGTGAGCGCTCCTGAGCCCCTGTGCATGCCGACAGCTGCTGTTAGGACCGCGCTGACCTTCCCGAGCAGCCACCGTGGCTACCAGGGGTTAGCGGCTGTGGTTCTGTCCATGCCCATGTCTGTGTCTGCAGAACTTCTAAACAAATGGTAAGGAAAAGAAATGCACTTGACGACCTTGCCTTGTCAAGGCAAACAAAGTTGATTTTTTGGATTTAATTGATCTAAAAATCAAGCTTGCTCAAGTCGGTGGGCTGATGTACGCGGTCAGCGGAGATGACAGGCGTGGTTATCCGCGCTGGTGCTGATGGCCCTCCTCTGAAGCTCTCAGCACAGGAGCACTTGCTGTCCAACTCCCTCTCTGCTGCCACACGGTCACGGGTGGTCCTCAAAGGTTTAGTTGGGTGGGTACAAAGGTGACATGAGAGGCTTTGTCCAGCCTTCTTTCTTGTGTGTTTGATTTCTATGTCTGTGCTTTTTTTTTTTTAATATTTATTTATTTACTTTAGTTGTACACAATGCAATGCATTTATGTTTACGTGGTGCTGAGGATCGAACCCGGGCCGCGCACATGCGAAGCGAGCGCTCTGCTGCAATCCCAGCCCTGTATGTCTGTGGTTTTGACCGTCAACCTGAGAAGGCTATTTACTCACACTCTGAATTACTCATTCAATTACAATACTTTGCTGAGCGTCTACTCTGAGCAATATTCTTTAATATCTATTCATTTGCTCATTCATTCAACAAAAAGTCACAGTCTCGGTCTAGAGAGCTTCATGAATTTCTTAAGAGAAAAACAACAAAAAAAAGTGCCTCGGGGCTGGGGTTGTGGCTCAGCGGTAGAGCGCTCGCCTAGCACGTGCACGGCCCGGGTTCGATCCTCAGCACCACGTAAAAATAAAGGCATTGTGTACAACTAAAAATAAATAAATAAATATATATTTTTTTTAAAAAAAGTGCCTCTTTTTCAGCCCTCAAAGAGTGTCTCTGTCAGCGAGACACCAAACATGTGGAAAATGTGTGTGTGTGAAGTGACGCCATCGCCAGCCTGGGAACTAGGAGAATGTGTCCAGAGATGACCAGTGGCTGTTGGCCTTCGTGCATGACTTGCTGACCATGGAAACCCTGAAGGGGAAGACCACGAATGCCCACGCGTTCAGAGGAAGACGGTGGTGTCCACGTGTCACTGAGGGCCTGCAGCCACGAGCCTCAGCACGTCACCTGTGCCCCACAGTGCTCAGGCTGTCCTCAATGCCTCCTCGGCAACAGAGGGACACCTGGTGCTCTCGGGCTGCAGAGGTCCCCAGGAGCACATGCAGACCAGAGAGCAAAGCCCAGTGTCCCAGCAGCGGGAGCGGCTTTTCCCAACAGCCAACGAGGGAGATGCCTGTATGGCCCATCCCAAAGCCGTAGGAAGGCGCTGACCTTGAAAGACAGGCACCCCACACGATGCCCCACATGCAGAACAATACCAAGGTGCTGCCATCACTGTCCTTCAGTCAGGACCAAAACAAGCCCGGAGTTTCCATCACGAGAGCCTGCATCGTATTGGCAGCAGCTGGTAGCTAGAGTGAACCCACTGCCAAAATTTGAAGTACGTTCAGAAGCTGTGGAAATAGGTCCAGGCTCTCCGTGAGGGCAATAGTGAACTTGTATTGCTTTTTTTCTGGTTCAACATTCAGCCCAAATACCCTCACTCTGGAATATTTCCTCCTCAATGCACAGCTCTGGGGACCACCAGCCCAACCACTTTAGCAGTTGGTCTAAAACGTGGACATGGTGACGTGGACAGAACAAGTCTGAGCCCGTGGGCCACTGTATATCTACCCTCAGGAGGTATTGGGTGTCTGTCACCTAAAATGAGAAGGTCCCTGACCACAGGCGATGGTTAGGTATATTTGGGGGAAGCCCAGTGTTTCTGTGCCTTCGTGGTCCCAAGCATTGGGCCAAGCCCAGCTTCTCCATCTGCAGTTCATCCAGGAAAGGGAAATTGTGCCCACTGCCTTCCTCTTGTCTCCAGAAGCAGCCTTCAAACCCGATCTTCAACTGCAGGAGGGAATGCTGCTCATCAACCCAGGCTAGCATCCCTCCGAACAGGAGCAGGTGACTCCGCAGGACAAGGCCGTGTCCTGAGCGGGCTCTGCTTTCTTTGTCATGCCCCAGCATGTTCCATCTGATTCCTAGGGAGCCCTGCCTGCATGAACTGTGCTGACCGATTCATTTCTCCAGCTGTTGTGTGGTCTCATCTCTTACTAACCTTCTCCAGGATTTGCTACCAGTAAGGTCAGACACGCAGTCTCCTCTTGCTGGTTATTCTCCTGGTTACACTCTCCTGAAGACTGGACCTCCCTGTCCTTTCCTCTGTCAGGATCTCTTATTTCCAAACTACCCTTTAAGAGTATCTATTTACTGAAAGAGTAAAGGCTTTCCTCACATTATAACAGGTTGCACACGACGTTGTTGACTGTGAATCCTGTTTCCTTTCCTAGATCATGTCTTTAACAATGAATCCTTTGGCTCCTGGATTTTTTCTGCTATAAGTAGAAAAATATCACTGTCCAATATCACTGCCCTTCCTGTGAAAGCACTTGACTTTGCCTCTTGTCTGCTCTGCATGAAATGCTTTGTCGTCCTTCCGAACAAGGGCTCTTTTAACCTCTGATTCAGCTGCCAACTGCACCATCCTGGATGAGCCTGCCACTCTGAGCAGGCTTTGGGCAGCCTCTGTCTTGAATTGCTGTTTTTTCTTCTTTTAACCTGTTGAACTTCAGGCAGAAAAACCCGAGGGAGTCAAACTGCACTTGCTCACAAGGCAATGTGTGGTTGGGCGCAGCCTGGCTGGAATCGCAATCTGGGGTAATTTTTTGTCTTTTAACATGACTGTGTTTCATCTGCCCGGCATCCTTGCCTGGAGAAAGACCCTTCTTTGTCTAAACCACTGTGCTGATGAGTCGTCTCCCTCTGGAACCTGCGTTCCTGTGTGTGTAGATGCAACCTGGGCCTCAGTCTCCCCAGTTCACTCTGACATACCACATGAACCTGGAGCATGACAAAGGGGTCTCTGCTTCCTACCAAAATTTGTGCTTTCTTTTAATGGAATATTCTTCCCTAAAAGGGTCAGACCCGGAGGGACTCTCTGCAAAGGGGAGATGCAATTTCAGTATGCCAGCGACGCCCACACCCAGGTGGAGCCCTTTAGCAACAGGGACCTTGTTTCAGACGCCACAGATCATCCATCAACATCTCCTTGACATTTGACTTGACTTTTGGAGGAAAGCATCCATTTCCAGAGGACAAGAAAGGTGTTTCTTGTTTCCATTCAAGATGTAGTAAATCAGGGGATCACAGGGAAAGGTTGAGCTAACTGTGATTACAAGAAAGGAAATCTGCAGGTGCGCCGCTGGCGCAGCCCGGACCTCCCCTTCCTGCTGAGGACGATCGCAGGCCCAGCCCACCCTCCCGCATCTGGAGCCCGGAAGGACTGCTCGTCTCCACGTCTAAATGACACCCTGATCACGCTCACAAACCAACACCCCACCGATTCCATCAACCTTGGAAATGGAGTGATGGTCCTAGTAACAGCACTCGGATCCTACCAAGACAGACGTTGTAGCTTCTGAAGCCTCCAGTCTGCATCTGAACTTGGTTTATCCAGGCGTGGCCAAGGAGACCTCCTTGTTTTCACCTGTGTGATTTTTCCCTCCAAACACCATTGGTACACCTGGAGATGGGGCTGCTCCTTCTGAGGCTGCCCAACAGCACCAAGTCACACCCAAGAGGCTGCAGGGTGTGGCTATCGGGAGGGTGAGTGACCCCGGCGATTTCCTCAGAGGGCAGAGGAACTGGTCTCCAGTTCAAAGGATGCGCTTTACTCAGCTGAGTCGGATGAGCTAGAATCTTGCCATAAGCCATTGTTAAAATGTTACATTTGCTGTCCATTTTTAACTGACTCTTCAACCGGAGCAGGTTTTCTAAAGCTGCCCTGCAATGAAGTCAATCCCTCCCCGCCCTCCTCCTACAGTGGTGTGAGTTGGACAGGGCTGTTCACTGCACTTGTGGAAGCAGGCCTCGCTCCGTCCTCTGCCTCCCGGCCGCCTTGGCCTCGCTCCATCCTCTGCCTCCAAGCTGCCTGGCCCTGGTCTGTCTGTCCTCCTGCCACGTCCTCGGCCCGCGATGCCGCCACTACCTTGTGCTGTGGAAATGGAAACACAGTTCCACTCCTGTTTTCCAGACCAAGTCATTTTAAAGCTTTTTATCATGCCTCCCCTGCACGGACCGACTGTCAGCCTAACTACTCTGCCTTATAGTCACTAATATGCCTCCGACGTCATATCTGAGGGGGAGGAGCCAAACGGAGCAGCTCGCCCTGTGGAGGAAACCGTGGCTGGAGACGCGCAGCTCGGCGTGCAGGCGCTGGCTGGGGCTTGGTTTTATTTGTTGCCTGAATTTATTTTTCTGATACCTTCATGTTGGACCCATCCCCTGGTTCCTCAAAAAAAAAAAAAAAAAAAAAAAAAAAAAGTGCTTTTGAAGCAAATGCTGCTCTTTCCTGAGAATCTACGGCGTTCATTTCCAAGGACGGGAATCAAAGCCTCCGAGTTGCAGGAGGCTGTGGGGTCGCGAGGCGCTCCCCGCTCAGGAGCCCAGGCGGTGGCTGAGAGCGGGCGCCAGCCTCAGCGCCATCCAGTCCATTTCATGTTTTCTGCTCTTTTGAAAGCTGCCCGCTCTTCCCAGCGATTGTTGCTGTAATTACACAAATGATCTGCTCCTCTGTCACTTCTAGTCAAAGGTGTCATCTGAAATTAAAAATTCATGTAAAATCTAGAGAAGCAACTTTTAAGCAGACAGTGGAGACCTGATCTGATTTTGCAATGTTTTACTCAACCCCTTTTGTGCCCTGAAGCTCTGAAGTGAGGTGAGGGACAGCTCCTGGGACAAGGGAGATGTCACCGCCCTGCCTCCTGTAGCACATCTGCAGGAATCTGTGAGGACTGCTGCGGCAACGCACCACAGACGGGGCCTAAAGATAGACTCAGATTGTCTCAGCCTTCTGGAGGCTGCGGATCTCAGACCGAGGCTGGTTTGTCCTGAGTCCTCTCTCCTGGGCTCACAGATGGCAGCGTCCTCCCTGGGTCCTCCCATGACTTCTCTCTGTGCTTATCTGCGTCCACATTCCCCTCCTTAGAAGACACAGGTCATGTTGCATTAGGGCCCACACCAGTGAACTCACATGGGCCTACTCCCCTCTTTAAAGGCCTCTCTCCAAATATGCTCAGATTCTGAGGAAGTGGGACTCCTCGACGTTGTGAATTTTGAGGGATCCTCATTCAGTCTGTAAAAATGTCCCAATACTTCTAAGGTAAGCAGAAGACCAAAGGAAAATTGCAACCCGTGAGGCCCAATGGTTGGGGGAGCCTTTCTGGGATACAGCCATACAAGGCAGCCCTCGAGTCCAGGCCTGGGAAAACTGTATCAATTGCTGTGCTCAAAAGGGAACTTCAGTCTGAATCATTTCTTGGACATCTCAAATATTGAGATGAAAGGCTAATGTCAGACCAAGATTGTAGGAGCCCTGTTTGGGGAGATGGCTAAGATTGCGGTTGACTACGGGCTTTGGACATGTTTGGGCATTGGCGCCTTCCGTAGTCTCATGGGACTTGGCCCGGGATCTTGCGAGACTTGGCCGGAGATCTCGAGGGACTTGAGCGAGATTGCGGATGAGGTCTGCGCCATTTTTGGAGGTTAGAGAAGCGTGGACGGCGTGTCGGGGTGTAGTTAGAGCCAGAGAGAAAAGTTATCAGAATAAAGAGCTGTTTGTTTCCAGTTCGTCTCTAAACTTCTTCCCGCGGCTTCTTTGCTCCAAGCGGCCATCGCTTCAGGCGACTACACAAGATGCTTAATTTTATAACCAGTTTCCATTTATTTGGACTTTAAAATACTGACAGAGGTTGAGATCTAAGGGTCCCTCGAAGGCTCATGTGACGCAGAAATGTTCAAAGGTGGAGTGACCTGATTATGAGACCTGTGACCTGACCAGCAGATTCCTCCATGTGAGGGGTTAAATGTTGGAGTGGATTAGTGGGTGGTAAGTGCAGGCACACAGGGTATGGCTGGGGCAGGTGGGTCACGGGGCAGGCCTCGGGATGACAGCATGCCTGGCTCCTTGCACTGAAGCTTTACCTGCATCCTGGCTTCGTGTTCTGAGCTGCTTCCCCCATCATGCCCTTCCACCATGATAATCTGCCTCGCCTCACACCCAGAGCAATGGCGTCAGTCATTCATGGGCTGAACCTCTGAAACTGTGGAAACTGTGAGCCTAGTCAACCTTTTCTCCTCCAGATTTTTCTCATTGGGTATATTGGTCACAGTGATACAAAGCTGACTAACAGCCAGAGATGTTACACAACACCTGTTCTCCCAGAGACTCAGGAGGCAGAGGCAGGAGGATCACAAGTTTGAGGCTAGCCTCAGCAACTTAAACACTGCTTTAAAATAAAAGTAAAAGGGGTTGAAGATGTATGTCAATGATAGAGCATCCCCTGGGTTCAAATCGCTAGTAAGAAAAAAAAAAAAAAAAAAAACTAACAGAGTAAATCCACAAGATACACAAAGCAACATTGTTTTTCTTATTATTTAATGTAAAGTATTAAAATTAACATTGAGCAAAATTAGCTTTTTAGGTTTTGGTGATCTCTTCAATGAGTTTTGAGACATTATGCAGTCATGTGACCACTACCACAGTCAGGACACACAATTCCATAACCACCAAAAATAGTCCCCTCCTACCGTCCTTTGTAGTAAGATCCTCCACTATCATCTCAGACCTGTGGCATCACTGATGCACTCCCTGACTTATGGTTTTGTGTTTTGAGAACATCATAAACATAGATCGTACAATAGTGTGTTTGGAGGCTCCTTGGACCTGGCACTGTGCCCAAGAGTGTCCCCATGCTGAGCATGCTGGCCACTCACTCCTTCCCATCACCTGCTGAGTGGCGCTTGCTGGTGTGGCTGTGCCTGGAAGATACCCCTGTTCATCACAGCTCTCAGTGGTCAGGGGTAACCTGCTCAGACGTTCACAGGTAAGTTTGATGTGGATGTGTTTCCAAACTTCTCTTGAGTAAACACCGGGAGTGAGTCTGATGATGCCTGGGGTAAGCATTTGTTAACCTTGTAGGAAACTGTTGGACTTTTCTGGAGAGCCCGAGCCATTTCTCACGGGCACCAGTGAGACAGTAGGCCTCTGGCTGCTCTGACCATGGCAGGGCTCGGTGTTGTCAAAGCTCTCGTGTGTTGGTGTTTGGTCAGTTGCTGTTGCCATTCTAATAACTGTGTAGTTTGTGGTTTTGATGTGCATTTCCCTACTGGCTAATATTTTAAAGTCCTTTCATGGGTTTATTTGCCACTTGTATATCTTCTTTGGTGAAATATCTTTTCAAATAATGTGCCCATTTTTAAATCTAGTTCCTTATCACTGAATTTTTAGAGTCCTTTATATAGTCTGCATACAACTCCTTTTTCAAATACTTGATTTTTCAAATATTTTCTCTCAATCTATAACTTGTCTTTTAATTCTCCTTTTTTGAGGACTATGTGCAAGACTTTGGCCTAACCTAAGATCACAAATACTTTCCCCAATATTTTATTTTAAAAATTTTATAGTTTTAACCTTTACATTTAGATCAATAATCTGTTCTAAGTTGGCTCTGTGGAAAGCATGAGATATAGATTGAAATTAATATTTTTGCATATAAATGTCTAAGTGCCAAAAGGACTATCTTTTCTCCACTGAATTACCTTTGCTTGGTCAAAAACCAATAATATGTTTTGGTAGATCAATTTCTAGGATACATTGTTTTGTCTGGTTGAACAATGTGTCTATCATTTTACCATTTGGTTAGGATAACTTTATATGATGTTTTAAACCTAGGTAGTTTGAGTTAATTTTGTTCTTTTTCAAAATTGTTCTGCTGTGTTGACTCCTTTGTCTCTCCAAATACATTTTTTACAGGTAGCTTGTCAATGTCTACAAAAATATTCTGCTTTTTTTTTTTTTAAGCATGCGAAGTCTATAGATCCATTAGGAAAAAAGAAACATAATATTTATGTTGAGTCTTGCATTCATGAACATGGTATGTCCCTCCATATATTAACATACTCATTAGTTGCTATCATCCATATATTCCAGTTTTCACCATCAGATCCTTTATATAATTTGTTATAGTCACACATAATGTTTTATTTTTGGAGCTATTGCTATTTCTAAAATACTGATTTTTATTTTTATTGCTATTTCTAAAATCAATATTTTAAAATCACTGATTGCCAATAAATAAAAATGTAACTTATTTGTGTGTATTGTCCTTGAATCCTCTGATTGGCTGCCACTAGTTTTAGAAGCTTCTTTTTTATAGTTTTTAAAATTTTGCTACATAAACTATCAAATTGGCTGCAATGAAGGATAGTTATATTTCCTTTTTCCAATACACATGCCTTTAACTCTTTTTCTTTACTTACTATGCCAATTAGGACTTCATTTTTATGCTTTGGTTTTCCATTTTTTAATAAATGGGGTAATTTTATTTGTAATGTTCAATAATTTACCTAAGCTCACATAATTAAAGTTGCCATAATGAAAGCTGGAAGTCAAACATTTGGTTTTACTTCCAACTTACTTTAATTTCTGGCCCACCCACCTTTTCCAGCCACACGGTGGAAAAGAAGAGGCTTGGATCCTTGCGTAGTTTCTCTTTTGACTTTGTAATAGCATTTTATTGACCTTGATCACTAGAGATATAGAGATACATCCCCTTCCAAATTTTCTTCTCCTTCTTCTCCTCCTCTTCCTCCTCCTTGTTCTTCTTCTTTTGTTTTTCTTTCTTTCTTTCTTTCTTTTTTGTACTAAGGTTTGAACCCAAGGATACTTTACCACTGAACTACATCCTCAGCCCTTTTTATTTTTTAAGACAGGGTCTTAAGTTGCTTAAGGCCTCACTAAATTGCTGAGACTAGCCCCTTGAACTTGTAATCCTCCTGCCTCAGCCTCCAGAGCCACTGGGACCTTCTAAGATTTTAAAATTAACCATGGTCTAGCACAACTTGGGACCTCAACCCTGATGAGGTGGTCATTTCCAGCCATGAAAACTCTCAGCAGTCACTGTGAGGTGACCAGGCTAGCAGGAAAACTCCAGAGGGCTTTTAGGTGATGAGGCAAATGAAGAAGTTACAGCAATTGCTGGGTTTTGCCCTTGTCTCCCCCATTAACAGCCTCGCTGTCCACCATCTAGGACTTGGAAGGTGATGGTGATTTAGAAATGCCCACTGCCATTTAGGTCACCCGCTCAGGGGGACCAGACCTGTAAACCCTGATGAGTGCCTGACTCTGGCCTTACCAACAAGTGCCACTGGACCAGCAAAGCCCCGTTTACCCCTGAGGTCCCTCTGGGAGAGAGCACCCCCCGTGGGGGCTCAGCGTCCTCACTAACAGGCTTGGCAGCTGCTGCTGCTGTTTCAGGGCACCTCCACCTCCTGGAAAAAGCCCTGCTACCAACAAGGTGGATTTCTGATGCAGGAAGACCCAGCAGAGGCCCAGTCCTCTGTTTCCTCGGAGGATTCACAGTGCTATGTAGCAAAGCTGAAATCCATTTTATCAAAGCAGAGAAAGATATAAAACTTAGTTTTGCAAACAGTTTGAAGTTTGCTGGTGTCTTTTTATTCAAGCAAAAGTAGATGAGAGAGAGAGAGTGTGTCATGCTCCCTGAAATTCCCCCATACAATACGTCATGGAGATGGAGGAAATGGAAAAATCAGAAACCTCAAAAACTGTCAACAAACATTTTCATTCCCTTTTTTTATCTGGAAGTGCGTGGACTCCATGGACTCTGCTTCCAACATGTTTGACTACAGAATGCAGTGGATATTACAACGTGAATGTGGCCCACAAGCCCTGCAGCTTCTATCAAATAACTCAGAGCACATTGGAATGGGACTTCTATCTTGTGCATCATTTGCAACTTATGGCTGTGATTCCACAGAGCCCACCATCCCTGCCAAGGAAGGATGAAGAATTTGATTTTGTTTGCAATTCTGAAAGGGACTCTTTGGGGGCTTCTCTTCCATTCCTCGCCACACATACAAACTGAACTGACCTCTCACTTAGGTTTCTTTCATGAATGCAGTAAATGAAACTTAAAAAACAAAAGGAACTTGTGTTTCTTATCTGCCAAATTTTGCCCTTTCAAATGCACATTAACTTAATTTTAGTGACCTGAGGAGTGATTGTATGAGGAATACTGTCTTTCTCCACGATTAAATAAATCCTTAAACCTAAAAGGAGTTTCTAGAAAGAAATCCAAAGTCTCCAAAAGATGTGTCAGTCCGCTAATGTTTCCTAAATGCTTTGGAAGTAAGATTCTCTGTAAGTGCGACACACGGTCATTAAGCCATTGTCTTCCATGACAACACCAGGAGCAGCTGCTGCTTCCCCAGGCCTCCAGCACTGGAAGGACCAGGGCCAGGGGCCTCACCTATGTTCATGTGAGGAAAAGCAAAGGGGCCTAGATTCTGGCACTTCAGACCTGGAACAGGAAACGCTGCAGGGAATTGAAAAGGACCTCTGAGTCTGAAGGAGCCCCAATTAGGAAGGGCTATTGCGGCTAGCTGGAAGCCATAAGTTCCACCTGATATGTATGTGACGCACCTGTAAATGCACGTGAGGCACCCGCAAATTCATTCAGTCAGTCGTGCAGTCGCTCGGTCGGTCGGAAGAAGAGATCGGGCTAGCGCCATTCCTGCTCGGGGCGCGTGAGATGAGACCTGAGAGAGAACGGACAGGGTTATCGCTATTGTATAGATATATTGTAGTTTCTTGTAAGAGTAGGTGCCTTGGTTTTTCTTGTGAGAGTGTGTATGTGGTGTTAGAAATTACAAGAGACAGAGAGAGAAAGATTAAAGAATTTTTTCATCTCCATCCTGTCTCCGGGCTCCTTCCCGCGGCGCCGCCGTTCCGGGCTGCAATCCCTTTCCGGCGACAACATGAGTCTATGAGTCTATGAGTCCATTTTGAGCAGGAGGAAACTTGGGCTCCCTGTTGTTGAGGCCCCCAGCCTGCTCCCTCCCCAGCACCAACAGGGTCACTGCTCCAGTTACCAGAGCTCCTTAACACTGGGTGTGGTTGGCACATGCAGGCATCTTCCAAGTAGATTAAATAGAGAGGGGCTCTCGCAGCAATTGCTCACGGGCAGGACAGCCTTGCTCCAGCCAGGGGATCCTGTTGGAGCAGCAGTGGCCCCTGTCGCCCGCCACGGGCACTGTGAAGGCTGGTTTCGCCGCCCTTCTCAGCCCCCCAAGCCTCAAGGACCATTGCAGGGAAAGCCTCCTCCGCTGCCCTGTTCTGCCTCCTCCACCCCATGTGGCCCTCCGGGACAGGCCAGCGACACACGTCCCCCTCCCCCTCCCAATGCTCGACCCTCGCACGGTCCTGGCAGATGACAGGTGCCAGTGCGTATCGTGGACCCTCAGAGCATCACCCACGTCCCCACCCGGCTGCGGTTCTGCTGAGTCGGGCAGTGAGGAAGGGTCGAGAGCGTGCCATCGGCCAGTGGTGGGTCTGGCCCTTTGCTCTCTCTCGGGCGGGATGTGGGGACGCCACCCAGTAGGGTGGCCGTGAGGAGCAGCTGACTCCTCACACTGCCTTCCACTCCTCACATAGTCAGAGGAAAGTGTCGGGGAATGGCACCGAGGAGGAGTCCGTGTTGTGTCATCAGCACTGTCACAAAAGGCGTCACTGAGCCCTCCTCTCCAGAACCTTCAGCGCAGGATCTCCCCAGACCGGCACTGCCGTGGGGGGACGGAGCGCACCTCACCGCGCGGGGCCGCTGCTTCCTGCTTCCCTGGGTAGTTTCACAGCTAATTAATCAGGTGACCATCTACACTAACACGCGGTGAACCCACAAACCCCAGCAGTAGCGTTCTTTCAGACAAAGAGGCCGCAGGCCGGGCTGAGGAGGGGAGTCGGCGAAGATGTTCGCGGTGAACTCAGGAAACCCCCCGCACAGCTATGCCAGGAACCAGAGGACAACTCATGTCATACATACCGCTCATCTCTCTCAGAGGGAAAAGTGACAGGAAGTGTCTTAGAATCAAAATCTGGATGTTGGTTGTCATATGTAATTTCAGTGAAAGAATTTGTGAACTTTAAAAGTTTGTGGAATTTAAAAGTTTTCATGAAAATAAGAAAATAACTTGATGACAACAGAGAAGCTTACACTGTCCTTAAAATAAACCACCCTAGTCCAGTCCGGCGGCCAGAGAGCTGTAGTGGATGTACTGGTGGGTTTCAAGGCCCTGTGCACAGCCACGCTCCTCCCCAGGTCCCGGGCTCTGAGGCCGTCTCGGGAGGTCCTGCCTCAGAACCTGCAGGGCTCTCTCACCTTGGTGTCTCCTGGACCCCGTGTGGAGCTGGCACGGTGCTAGCCGGGCTGCCTGTCTCTCCCAGCTCTCCCCTGGGTCCTGGGCCTGCTCACCTGCTGGCTTCTCCTCAGCACCTAGTCCAGGCCTGGCGCAGCCCCAGAGACTTGGCACTGATCTCGGGTGTTCATTTATTCAGGATTTTCCATTCATGTCCTCCGTCCATAATAATTGCCTAAATATTGTCTCAAACTCCTTTGCCCTCATCAAAACTGCAATGGCCTCTGTCACCTGCAGGTCACATCCCAGCTCCTTGAGGCTCTCTTCTCCTACTTCATCTATCTATTGACCCAGGCATCAGGGCCCCTCCCCCCTGTGAGGGCTGTCTGCAGGGCCCAATTCTCCCCTGCACCTGGTAATCCTGCTTCTTCCCCTTCTGGATTGTTTTCCCACCCTGGGGAGCACCTTGGCCCCTGTTCCAGCCGCTTCTGTGGCTGCTTCCACAGCCAACAGGAGGTATTTGGAATGTGAGCACCGAGCCAGATAAACAGGCCTACTTGTTGGCTATGTGATCAACTGGGGAAAGGGTCTGACCTCTCTGCGTCTCAGTTTCCTCGCCTGAAAAAAACTGTGACACACATCTTATGGGCGGCTGTGATGATTTCTGAATTTCCAGCACAGTGCTGGGAGCAAGACCCACACGGTAAGCTCCTGGTGCCCGGGGCCTGCTGCCACAGCACCTCCTGCAGGAAGCTCGCCCGCCCCTGGGCTCTTGTGCCCTGGCTGCTGATCTGCAGGGCCTCAACCACACCTTCTTTGCAGTACCTCCATTCACTGCCTGGCCTCAGTTACCTAAGACTGGGGTGGTTCTTCTCGACACCCAGTCTGGGTGATGAACTCAGGAGGTGGAAAGATGGGTGTCCGGCCTTCTCGTGCGCCTAGCACCAAGCCCGTGGGGACTCTCTTCCTTGACCATCACACTGCTTGGTTTCCAGCGGCTTTCACACAGTTAGTAGGAAGCTGGATAAAGGAGCAGAGCGCCCCACATCCTTTGTGAACCTCACCAGGTGGTCAGAGCAAATCCCCCAACTGTGATTCCTGGATAGGACGGGAACCGGGAAGTCTGCAAAAGCCATTAATGTACCTCCATGTGCAAAAGACCACTTAGCCATCCCAAGAGACGGGGAGGCTCACGTGGGCTTCCTATCAGGCCTGTGAGCCGGCCATTTTCTTTGGACTGAATTGAGTCAATTTCATCAAAATTGAAGAAGCAGTTGTGCATGTTAGATATAGTCTCTGATGGTGAATTTAATCAAGTCCAAATGTCACATCTGTAGGGATTCAAACCACCACCAATTTTATCTTTACTGCCAATTCAAGACTTGCATACATTTTTTTTTAATCCGACGGTCTTAGCCAGTTTATCTTCCTTGTCTCGCATCTCCAAAAGTCAGGCCATCCACCGAAAAACTCCAGAAACTCACCTGCATGAGAGCGTTTGCTCTCCTCAGAGCCTTAAGCCTTCCCGGGCAGCAAATAAGGTGCCCAAGGGTGAAGGAGCCCTAATTAGGAAGGGCTGTTGTAGCTAGCTGGAAGCCATGGGTTCCACCTGATATGTATGTGACGCACCTGTAGGCACCCGCAAACCTGAAGGTATATAACCGGGTGAAAGCGGTCCGAGTTAGGAGAACGGAGAATTCAGTCAGCCGGGCAGTCACTCGGCCGGTCAGAAGAATCAGAGCGGCCAGAACGTAGGCAGAGCGGTTACAGAAGAGAAACCAGATAGAAGAAGTAATGACTGGCCAGAGTTAGGCCAAGGCTCCAGAGGACTGGTCAGAGTAAGGCCGAGGCTCCCGAGGAAGACAGAAGACAGAAGAAAGAAGAAGGAAGAAAGAAGAGAGAAGAAAGAAGCTCTAATCTTAAGACAAGAAGAAAAGCTCGCTTTAATCTTTCTCTCTAAAAATCTTTCTTTCCCTCTCTCTAAGCTCTAAGAAAGTAGAAGTAAAAGTAGTAAAAGCATAACTCTGCCTCCGAGAATTTTCCTCCCGTGGCGGCGCCGTGGCTGGCTGTGACAGGCAGCTTACAAATGGTGGTCCGTCCGGGGCTCGGCAGGCAGAGAAGAAAAGCTAAGAAATAAGGAGAGCAACGAAAAAGCATAGCCTCAGACTCAGTTGAGACCAGCAAAAAGAGTAGAAACAAGAGAGCATAGCCTCTGACTTAGTTGAGGCCAGTTAAGAATTAAGCTGAAGCAGAGTAGCCGGCGAAAAGCCATAAAAAATATAGAGAAAAAGCCTTGAGCTTTAGTATAAAGAAAAAAGCCATGAGCTTAAAAGAAAATAGAGAATTAAATAGCATGGTAAAAACCATGCAGAAAAAAAAAAAAAAAAAAAAAAAAAAAAAGCCACTGAGCTTTGGCAAGAAAGCCATAAAGAAAAATAGAGGAGAAAAAAAAAAAAAAAAAAAAAAAGTCAAAGCCGCTTATGCAATTGTGCTTAACTAGGTGCGTTAGCTGCTCCTCAGCATTAGGCTTCCTTAAAGCCACAGCACCTTCTCAAAAAGGGCTCAAATATCCACCCTTTCAAAAATAAAAGGTGAAAAGCTAGGTAGGGACAAGAAAATAAAAGAAAATAGAGAAAATAAAATAGAGAAAATAGAACAAAAGCACCTTTTTAAACTAAAGGGAAGGAATATGAAGGAGCCCTAATTAGGAAGGGCTGTTGTAGCTAGCTGGAAGCCATGGGTTCCACCTGATATGTATGTGACGCACCTGTAGGCACCCGCAAACCTGAAGGTATATAACCGGGTGAAAGCGGTCCGAGTTAGGAGAACGGAGAATTCAGTCAGCCGGGCGGTCACTCGGCCGGTCAGAAGAATCAGAGCGGCCAGAACGTAGGCAGAGCGGTTACAGAAGAGAAACCAGATAGAAGAAGTAATGACTGGTCAGAGTTAAAAGTAGTAAAAGCTTAACTCTGCCTCCGAGAATTTTCCCGCGGCACCGTGGCTGGCCACAACAGGCAGCTTACACAAGGGAGAAGGATTAATCCCACGGACACCCATGGGTGCGCCAGAGTTTCAAGGGGCTTGTTAATTCACCCCCTTAACCATCTAATCCTTCAGCCTGGCCCAGTAATAAATGGCAGTGTGCAAAACCCCGTCAGGAGAAGAGGAACCGCCTACGTGGGTAATTCAACATTTGCAGGGCGTGGGGCTTCGTACGCTGCAAAGTTGAGGAAATGCTCCTAAATGGGCTGCTGGTGCACAGAAACAGGGGAGTGACGTCCCCCAGCTGAGACCCCGAGTCAGCAGGGATGGCTGGGCGCCCTCCAACCCTCCCCGTGCCTCCTGCCAGCCCTGGGCAGAGCGCGGGTGCTCGGAGCCCCAGCCTCACTCTCCAGGTGTCCCCTGCCAGCTGCTGTCTGTACTCCTTATACGCAGCCTTTGGTGGCCAGGCTGCCTGCCGCTCCTTCCTCAACCTCTGGGTGTCGAAGACTTTTCCTAACGACAACACCAGGCCTCCTACTCCACATTAGGCCCATCCACGAAAGCCATATTAGAGTCTTTGTGCTTTAAAGGCAACGTCCCTGCAGCATGGGGTGAGCGATCCAATCCATATGCCTTTGGTATTTGTCGCTTCTAAATGAACTAGATATGTTGTACAATGGAATTACTAGATTTGTATTAAATTGTAGCTCAGGGACCCATCACGGTGTGATGCGAGCTCCTTCCCACTTGCTTTGTTTATCACAGAGAAGGGAACGGAATTAGCATAAAATGCTACCAAGTAGTAAAGAGGATTTTTTAGACCCTATCTCTCTGACCTACTGTTGACCTGGTCTAATTCTTATTCTCTCTGGGATGTTTTAACAGATGATTTTCCTTGTTAAAATTAGGTCAGATTAGAGAATTATGACTCACCATTTATTCTGCTCAAAAGACAGCCATTTCTGCTTCTAAACTAATAGCCCTATCTTCCCTGAGATCTTTCCTGCTAAATAAGAGCACATGCTCGCTTTCCTCCTGACTCACCAGCCTCCTCCCGCCCGCCGTCGTGAGCGCTTGCGAGAACATTTTACCAGGCAGCGTCTAAGTCTCTGGGATGCTGGTCATTTGTAAATCGTCTATTGATCAGTTCCAAATGGAAATTAGGTCCCAATCCTTGAAAGGAATAGTAAGACTGTGAGTAACATGTGCCTAGAGCCCTTGGAGGTGTGAGGGCAGTGGTCCCCAATGGGTGGGGGGTGTAGTTTATGCAGCCCTGTAGTTTACGCAGAGTGTTGGGGAGCGGAGACCCAGAGCCAGGCTCTCCACTGTTCCCGAGGTTCCCCCACCCACCACCTCCCTTCCCCAGCACAGCTCTCTCCAGTAGTACTAGGGACCTTCTTTAGGAAAGAGAGTTGCAAAAAAGGACTCACAAACATGATGCATGATCTGTTATTTAGACACTGTGTAATTTCATAATTGGTACACTGTTTTAGTATGTGTGTGTGTGTGTGTGTGTGTGTGTGTGTGTGTGTGTGTGTTTTAAAAAATAAAATGCAGGTATCGTCATTTTCCTGGCAGAGGTTCATGCACACACACAAACACAAAAAGATCTTGGTAAAAATAGAACTCTTGATGACTTCCCTTGCCGGAGTAGACCAGCGTCCTGTGGGTGTAGATGTGAGTGGAGGGACGTGAGCTCGGGTGTGTGTGCATAAGGGGGATATGTGCGTTGAGCCCAAAGAACAGGACTCCGGGACTCCTTTAAAAATGAAAAAAAGGAAGCACACTGTAGCAAGTGCTCCGCGGAGCCCCAAACTGATTAATTGCAATGCCAAACAGCTTTATTCTGCTTAATAAGAAATTAGATCGCAATGGGGATTTGCAGAAATTACCTTGAAATGTTTGTGTGTTTGAATGATTGAACAATTTGTGCTAAAAATTACGTTACCCGGGTTTGAATCCTAAGCTTGTGAACAAATGCATGTTGGGCTAATCAGTATTCCAGAAAGAAAACCCTCTCGGCTCTCGGCCTGGGCAGACAGGCACAGGACAGGCTTTCCGGCCACTGCAAGTTTGCTGATGGCCCCATCGTCCACCCATCTGAGCGGACAACCCAACTGTTAATTCGGAATTAATGAAATCTTAATACTTACCCCTGGATAAACTCGGAGCCGGGACAGCATCATTTAATTATTCACCAGGGCTCTCTATTATACATGTGGTTTGCAGGGCCAGTGTCAAAAGACCATGTCCGGCCCATTAAAACCTGTGCTTTGAATGCACCGGCAGCGGCGGCAGAAATTTAAGGGCACCCACTCGGTTTCATTAGGAGGCAAAACCCAGCCAATGCGTGGCTCCTTGAGCAACTTCTGAAAATCTTTTAAGTCAACCTTGTGTTTTAGTCAACAGGGGAGGTTTGACCCCTAACCTCCCAACAACCACCGTTTCATTATTTATCTGAGGGAATCAGACGGTTTTTGTTCTTCCACAAAAGTCCCTGACACCAGGATATTTTTAATAGTTGGAATTTTTCATTCTTGTCACTATTCCTTTTGAAAACACAGGTATTTTCATACCCGGCGTAGCTAATGAGTGAGACTTCAGACTCCAACCTCTCCTCCGAATCACGGCGAGGGCTGAGAAGCCCCACTAGTGAGGAACATGAAAATTAATTATTGAGCTCCTTGTTTTATCCTCCTCATCTGTTTGATATTCTCCAGCTCAGGAGTCAGACAATTAAATGACTCCTCCCCCTGTGGAATCGCGGGGCTCCCGCACCCTCTTCCGCTCCAGAGGCCGCAGCCTGTCTGTTTGCAAAGGGTAAATTGTGGGGAGCGGGAGCAGGAGGGGAGGAGGCTGGAACCAAACAAAAAGGACATTTCTGTTCTCCTCCACATCAGGATTTTTAAAGAGCCTCTGCAAAATGTCCCTTTTCCACGGTGTTTATTTTAAATGTCTTTGTGACCCTTTTGTTGCCAGAATGCAAGATTCTCGCGGTGAAGACCCTCACCACACTCCCACCACCCTCGACTTGGCTTCCAGGGAACCTTTTCCTTCCTATCATTTTATAATTTCCTCCTGTTTCTCAGATAAATATATAAAACCTCCTAACGGCCAGCAAAGATGGCCGGATCAATTAATGTGTTTTATTGAACAATAAAGCTGTCATCCTCTGAGCTGGGGTGACTGTGTCTCAAGCCAAAGGTAGTGTTTGAGCTCATCTGATCCCATGTTTAGGTAGGGGGCATGTTTGTGCACACATGTGTGCATTGTTTGCATACACGTGTGTGTGTGTGTGTGTGTGTGTGTGTGTGTGTGTGTGCTGCTCACGACTGGGTTCAAGTTGTTTGGTTTTGCTTGAGATACACCAAAAAAGAGAGTATGAGGACTTAAGTGGGCCCAGAAAAAGTCACACTTGAGTCCTTCCCCTCCAGGGAGAGTTAATTGCTCCACTCAGAGACCACACGTCCTCTGCAGAGCTCAGAAAACTCAGCATCGTGCGGGGAGTGGTCCTCTGCATTGGTGGGTTCTGTGCTGTGGATTCAACCACCCACAGCTTGAAAATAGTTTTGAAATGTGTGTGTACTGAGCATGCTCCGACCTTTCCCTGTCACTACTCCCCACACGGTCCAGCACGACAGCTCTTTGCTCCTCATGAGGTACGGTAGTAACCTGGAGACGGCGCCAGGCTCATGGAAGGAGGCATAGGCTCTATTGCTATGCCTCATTTCCTACAAGGAACTTGAGCATCTGTGGATTTGGTACCTGTGGGGGGTCCTGGAACCAGTCTCCATGGACACTGAGGGGGCTTGCTCTGATCAGCTTGAGAAAGAGGCCTGTGACGCCCTGTCTTCCTCCACATCACACCCAGGATCCGGGGACCTCAGTGCTCATGTGGTCTGCAGAGGAGACGGAAGGCCTGATTCAGCCTTGCGGTTGGAGTTCGGAGGTCTGAGTCCTGCCTCCTCGGCTGCCCAGGGTCTCCCCAGGCAGGGTAGAGGTCGCACCATCTAGCCGCAGCTCCAGACTTCTAGTGGTCTCTCCGGGACGCACTGAGAAGCCAGAAGCCGGGTTTCAGACGGGGTTCCTCTCCCACTCGGCAGCTGGTTTCTGAGTTGGCACTCAGGACGCCTGACGCGGGGGAACCAGCAGAACTCAGGCTCACTGAGCACATCATGACATGGTCGGGAGCGAAGTTCTCGATTTCATCAACAGATGCATCACAGACGAGTTTAAGAGCAGGATACAGCAAGGACATCCCTCCTGTGTCAGGATTGCCATCTCCTCTCTCGACCACACAATTTCACCAGGAGAACTGCCGTTGTGTCAAGTGCACGTGTGTCCTTGAGGTGGATTCCTCAGCTAGCACCGCGCAGTAGACTCCCTGGCCTCTCCTGAGAAACCTCGCCATAAATCTACACCAAAATCCACAAAGAGCAGAGCTCCAAATTGGGATCCAAGTAGTGAAAAACCAAAGCAAACTCCCAAACTGGGAACCCCTTGTGCCGTTTCAGAGCCCCTCTGCTCCTGGGTCAGAGCCTGGGCGAAGTCCACACTGGCTCCTGCAGGAAGGGCAGCGAAGGCCTGGCAGAAGTCGGCTCTGGGCACAGAAGTGCGGAGGGCAGGCACCCCCCCACACCCGCACATCCTCTGGCAGCCGTGACAAGGCCGTGCCCTGCCCCCCTGCAGGGCAAATGTGCTACACCTGCTGGGGGGTTCAGCCTCTCTAAGGAGGAGAGGCCCAGGCTCTTTGTGGGCTATGATCCCACAGAGAGAGTTTTGTGGAAGGGCAGAAGGAGAACTAGCCTGGTGGAGAGCCTGTGGGGCCAGGAGGCTTGGCCTCTACTGTCAGGATCTTCTTCATATTTAGCATCATCATGGGCAGGGCAGAGGAAGGTGACACCATTCTCCAGAGAGGAAGGTAACTGGCCCCTGGCTCGCAGGTGTGCGTGAAGCCAGGACGCACCAGCTCCCTGCCCGCCCTTTGCACCCTGCTGCCTGGTCTCCAGGAACCAGGGGTGTAGTTTGTTTGGCACCTGGGGCCTGCTGGGTGCTGGGTGCTGGGGCACTGCACTGCCCACCCTCTCAGTAGGACCCAGGCTAAGAAAAGCCTCTCTCAACCTCAGCTTCACCTCTCTTCCTCCCAGAACCCCAAGTCTCCAGCAGAACACCCACCACTGTCCCAGACTGCTGCACATCTGGCGAGCACTCACTCACACGCAGGCCGTGTGCACAACACGCAAACACACCCATGTGCTTGACAGACCCTCCAATGCAGCGCACACACACACACACACGCACACACACACACACAGAAGGGCAAAGGGCCTTCACACCCATACACTCACATTCAGACACACACACTCAGGCGCACATACACAACACACTCGTGCAAATGCACATTCATATACATGTACCCAAACGCACCATCACACACGATTGTCTGTTCATTTACTTGCTTCATGCCCCTGTCCCCTCCTACTCCACCCAGTATATGGACAGGTGACACAGGATAGGGGACAGGTAAACTGGGAGGTGATCAGCATTTATTTATGGACGTGGTGTGTGCATTTGTGGGTCACCTTGGCACTAGGCACTGTGGTCGTGGGGAGGAGGGCCTGTTGGTGCCCTCCTAGGCCCTGGACTGGCTGGAGGCCCCGAGGGCTATGCTACCATGTGAGGTGGGCACCAGGGACCTGTGCTGCTGTCTGAGCTCTCTGGGTCCTTCCAGCCTGGCCCCCAGTTTCAGTTTGTTCTCTTCCTGCCTGGGAGTCCTCCCCAGGAGGAACAGGGAAGGACGGGGTGGAGAGGAAGGGGGAAAAAGCACAGCCACTCAGAGCCTCCTGGACCCCAGCTGCCCCCGGGCACACATGTGTAGACGCTCACATGCATGTACACACATGCACACTGACACACACATAGGCACACATATGTGTATGTAAATCACACACGCGCGCACACACATAGTGCACACACTTGTGCAAACACACACATACACACATGCACACATGTGGGCTCACACGTGCACACAGGTCACACGTGCCCAGGTGCAGGCACACACGTCCCAGCAGAGGGAAGGCCAACTCCCCCCTGCGGGACGCACCAGCACTCCTGCCCTACCTCTGCAATGCAGGGCCCTTCCCAGAAGCCCCGGGAGCCAGGCCTGAGGAGGCAGAATCCCCCGCGTTCAGGGAGTGTGTCCTGGAGCCATGGTGGGCACCAGCACGGTGGACTGGAAGGAGAGCAGGAAGACGGTTCCCCTGGGCAAGTGACCCTGCTTCTGGGCCCCACCTACAACAGGAACTCTGTCCCCAGCTTCCCTCCCTCTCAGGCCTGGTGATAGTCAAGTGACCTGAAGGTCGCAGGGCCCACTGTGCCCTCCAAGGCCACGGGTGGTGGAACGGGAGCTCACCTCAGCCTCACCTCCAGAACGTCACGTAGCCCTGCCCTCTGGGGGCCTGGGAGCTCACCCTCCTTCCCCGAGTTGTGGCTTGCAATTCTCCTGCCCAAGATGCAGATCCAAGCATGTCCTCACACACTGTAGAGCTGCCAGGAGAAGGGAGGAAGCCCGTCCTCTCCGGGACAGCATCAGCACCACGTGTGCCTTCTGCCCCTGGCCTAGGGCACAGATGAGCTGACCAGGGCAGACCAGGCAGGCGTCTTTGATCCGCGGAAGGGAACTTCCCAAAGAAAGATAGTGTCAGAAATGTGCCTTTAAGAATACTTTTTTGTGTAGCAAAGGTAGGACAGAATCAAATTCCCTGTGGCTGTGGGTCATTTTGAGCCGCAGAGATGAGCTTGGCCCAACAGGCCTGTGATGGCCAAACAGAGGGACTCAAGCCAGGCCTGGGAAAGTCGCAGAGGCTGGTCAGCCTGTGCTTGTCATGATGGCCCTGGGCATCCCGTGGCCAGAGACCATGCCTACAGCACTCGTGGGCAGAGGGAAGGGCGCACCCACATGCTGAGGTCCATCTCTCCTGGCAGTGCCCACTGGGCATCTTCCTGGGTGTTTATAGGAAGACACTGCATCTGCAGCCCAGAGCTGAGTCTTTTGTACAGAAGCCAGCTTCTGGAGGTTGGGATGTCACTTCTAGTGGGACCCCTTGGCTTTGTGCATATCTAACCACAGATCTAAGATCTTTATTTAAATTTATTACCTGATCAAATGGTGATGCGAGAAAACCGCGCAGAGTCTCCGTGTGACCTACGTGAAAGGCTGGCATCCGTGATCACCGAGCACTCGCGGCTTCTCCCTGCACCTCTGCACGGAGGAGCCTCACCACCACGGCTTGCCAGGCCATGCCATTCTGCGGAGGCAGTGCAGGCAGGGAGCCCTGGGCCGTGCCGGATCCCTGGCAGCAGGGAGCCCACGCTCCCTCCTCGGGGCCTGCCTCTGTGTCTAGCATCCTCTCATCGAGGTGACAGGGACCAGGGTGAGAGGACTTTTGCTGATAGAATTATCAAGAAAGAGGTGATGGAACAAATTGAGAAATTAAATCGTAATAAATTACTGAGGCCAGATGGTATTCATCTGAGAGTTGTAGAGGAATGAAAGAGTGAAATAGAAGCAACTAATAAAAATATATAATTTAGCTTTAAGGAGGCAATGGTCACCAAAGGACAGCCAGCTGCAGAACCAGCATTACGGGTAATCACAGGCCACGGTCGGTGTGTGAGCCTTCTAATTATTTTGCAGTTGATTCCTCAAACCCATGACATATACGGAAATGCCCCTGAGTTGTGTGTTAATAGCTCAGAAGAGAAGATAAATGTTTGTATGGAAACCGCGCCAAAGTATTTATGTTGGCAAGGAAAAACAAACAAAGCAGTAACTTGGTAACCCTATAGAAGTTGTGATGGAAAAAGCATTCAGCAGGTTTTTACCCCCAGAGGCCAGATGGGTCAAATGTGAAGCAATAATCTGGAACCGTCCAACTCCTGACATCCATAGCACCAGCCTCCGGTCGGCCATGTCCTTTGAACTGAAGGTGACCTGGACTCTTGTCAATTCTTATTCTTGCTCAGAGATGCCTGAAACCCTAGCCTAGTTAGAAAAATAAATACCTAAAAAGACAATTTGAAGTCAAATAACAAATTGGGTGAAAATAATTGCAATAAATATGACCAAGGATTAGCATTAATCTGCAAAAGGTGGTTACAAATCAGCCAGAAAACCTGAACAGTCACTCAATAAATAAGCAAAGAGTATAGAGAAATCACGGAAAAGAAAACACCCATAACTAGTAAATGGAAGAGAAGATGTTCGGCCTTAACTAGATGTCAAAAAATGTGAATGTGAACAAATTTTAGGATATAGTTTTCTACCCCAGATGTTCGCAAAGTACTAATGGTAATGTCCCCTGCTGGAGTCTGGATGTCACAGCAGTACTTCTCAAAGGGTGCAGGAGAAGGTGACAATTGCCACACCCTTCAGGGTGGATGCTTTCCAGCAAGTTCCAAGAGCCTTAGGATTTGTACCATTTAGCTGGACGCAGTGGCGCACGCCTGTAATCCCAGCACTGGGGAGGCTGAGGCAGGAGGATCGCGAGTTCAAAGCCAGCCTCAGCAATGGCAAGGCACTTAGCAACTCAGTGAGACCCTGTCTCTAGTAAAATACAAAATAGGGCTGGAGATGTGGCCCAGTGGTAGAGTGCCCCTGAGTTCAATCCCTGGTACAAAATAAATAAATAAAGAAAGAAAGAAAGAAAGAAGTGTGCCATTTAGCTCTGGAGCTGAGGAACCACCTACAGATAGAAGGAGGTGGTCTCAAGGACAGCAGGGCCTCATGCACAAAGCTGCTTGTCATGCTAACACACATGGCCATGTTCTCCCTGAGAACCGAGAGTTAGAAAGAGTGACCTGTCCAGCAGATGCCACACAAGCCAGTCTTTCAAAAAACCAAGTAAAAACACACAGGCTGGGCTGGGGTTGTGGCTCAGCAGCAGAGCGCTCGCCTCGCACGTGCGCGGCCCGGGTTCGATCCTCAGCACCACGTAAACATAAATGCATTGCATTGTGTACAACTAAAGTAAATAAATAAATATTAAAACACACACAAAACACACACACACACACACACACACAGGCTGAAAGCTCTGTGTGGCCAAGAAGTTTGAAAGACAGAGAGTTCGTGGTGGAATCTCTCAGTGGCCGGGTTGCAGGCGAGCCCCTGTTCCTCCTCCAGAGTTTTCTTTTTCTTTTCTTTTCTTTTTTTTTTTTTTTTCCTCCAGAGTTTTCTGAGCACTTAATATTCATGACTGTCAGGAACTGGTCACTGTGGCCCCAAGAAAATCAATTTCACCAACCAACTCTAATGCCTTTATTTTCCACTTTCCAAAGCAAATTAAACTATGTGTTAAATGAGGTCCTTGGACTCAGAGAGATTGAGCTGTT